>BDUI01003693.1:0-13528 GCA_002335545.1 Apodemus speciosus
CCAGGTCTCGGGGGCTGCACTTAGTATTAAGGTCCATAGCAACAGACCAAACCTTGTTTCCACCCTTTCAAGGCAATGTCTGTTCAGATGCTGATTCCAGCCGTTTAACCTTCCAGCAGTCTGGTAAGACTGTGTTCTCAGTTTCCAAATCTCTTTCCTCTCACCTACCTTGATTCTCATGCCTGCCTGTTGCAGTCAATAAAAACTACAGAAATACTCTTTAGCAAAGTAGGAACATGCTTTCTGAAAATCACCTCTCATTCACAAGGATGGATTCTTTTCTGATGACAAATGCTCCCTTTGATCCGTTATCACTTTCTCCTTCTTCCTTTGTTAGTCCAACACTCCCTTTTCCAAACTTGTTAGCAAAACAGTTCTACACTGGACCAGTTTTGTTCAAGGCAACCAGTACCCAAGCTTCTCAGTGAAGGAGCAGAGTGAGCTCTCTAGTGACGYGCTTGCTTCATCTCACCATGCACAGTAAAGTTCTTTCACGGTCTCCCTTAAGGGGAACAGAATAACTTCTCACCCTGTGCATGTAGCTCCCAGCTCCGTCCACTGTGTTCAGGGTCACACCGCACACTTACACTTGAAGTGCTTTTGAACACAGCGGAGAGGTAATCCCTCGGGAATGGGCTCCCCAGTGCCTGCGGGATGCATTTGGTGAGCAGGTCTCCAGAGCAGTGGTAAAGGTCTTAAGATCCACGCCTGATTTGGATCATTTTTTGTCATATGGCTTAGACAGAAATAGAGTGACCCTTGAAGACAGAAAAGGAGTGACAAAGGAAGAAGCTGGCTGTGGCAGAGCACCTCTGAGACCCTGCCGCTTGGGAGGTGGAGGCTTTAGGACCAGGAGTTTACCACAGGGTGTGTTTTGTTTTGTTTTGTTTTGTTTTGTTTTGTTTTGTTTTGTGGTTTGTTTGTTTGTTTGTTTGTAGCCTACCTAGCTACCCGACACCCTGATTCTGAAAAACAAAACAAAACATCTAAAACAACTCACTGATGGCTGTCGCTCTCCACTTAGAAGCCGCAACTCTTTAGAGGCTATGGATGCAAAACATAATTGGCATTAGTGAACAATTAAGATTGGGAACTATTTAGATTTTGAATCCCAAAGTTGTGAAGTGTGATATCTTATTGCTCTGTGCTTAGTTTCTTTTCTCTTTTCTCTTGTTTTTAACTGGGAGAAAATTCAAAATACTGTAGAACACGGGTAACTCTCTGGGCTATAGTCTTTATTTTATCAGGGCTGAAAATAAAGATTAAAAAAAAAATCTCAAAGACATAAGGTGATCCGATTTATTCTTAATCTGCTCTTAAGCACAAGGGTTACCCTGAGTGATCCCAGTTCCCAGTATTTTTCAGAGACTCAAATTTTGCCAGACTACTGGATAGCTCAGAGACAGGGCTTTGTGTCAGAGCTCACCCGAGCAGAGCAGAGCAGAGCAGACATCCTTCTTAACGAGGGCCCCTCCCCCACCTTGTCCCCTCCTGTGGTTGCAAACAGCTCACATTTAACTGGAAAGCACATTCACCACCTAAGATTAAACCAGTGAAGAACCCAAATGAAGAGACAGATCCAAGGTACTGGARCATTCATCTTCTGCAAGGCCTACAGGGCYCTCCGAGCAGACCTGAGGGGCCTGACTAAGGCAGCAGGCKGTGAACACGACAGACAAGCATTAAGAAGTAACATCTCTGTTTTGTTTCTTTCCAGGCTTGAGATTTTTAAGAGCTCTCAGACTGATACAGTTTTCAGAAATCTTGCAGTTTCTGAATATCCTTAAAACAAGGTAAGCTACTTCTTCTTGTCCTCTGCCCAACGGGTTCCTTCGGGCAGGGTTGTAAATACCAAGTGTATGTGTTCACTGTGTTAAAACCATAGAGTTGTGTTATTTGTAGGAAGAGCATAACACTGAGCTGGAGAGCTCACCTACCAAAGTAAGGCTTGCAGCATTCTCTTCTGCATGGTCAGGGAGAGATAGGAGAAAGGCAGAGATGTGGTTATACGTGTGGGGAAGAGGATACAGTCCAACAAGGTCACATGGCTGGCATCTAGGCATCAAGTCAGTCTACGACACAGGCACCCTGGGACCAGCCATCCATCCTGGATGAGGGATGGACTTGCTCACTGACTGGGAAGTCCTCGCTGCCAGGTCCTAACCACCCCTTTAGTTACCACTAAATAAGAATTGAACTTGGCCATAAAGGCAAAAGAAGCAATGTTCTTTGACAGGCAATCACAAAGCTCRTATGGCAAACAGAAAATCATCTCATTCCTACATCCATTTGAGCTGGCTTGCTTTATATCCATAGAGATCAGAGGGTGGGCTCTGCAAATTGCCTGGTAGGGAAAAACCCTAAAAGGCTTCAGTCAAATGCAYCATGACTGCTTCTGTTAACTGCATTMTGATCTGGAAAACACAGCTAGGACAGGGCCAGAAATTCCCTAGGGGACCCCTGCCTGATGACCTGTCGGTGCCCAGAGCTGGCCTGAAACCTGGACRGTGCGGTAAGCACACTAATAAAAGGGTCAGGCGCTCTAATGGGGAGCAACTGCAGCTCATAAACTTCTCTACTAGGAAATTACGTTTTAAGAAGACCCCTTCTAATGTTCCATTTCTTCTTTGGTTGGCCTTAATGTGTCTGATGAGTGACAGAAAGCAGGACACTTCTGGGTTGTGCCGTGTAAAATTAATGTACCTGCTGGTCGAGGGCTTGGACTCCGTTGRTTTCCTCCTTGTGGAATCTGGAACCCAGCTTCTCGAGTCCAGTATATCTGACAAGTGTGCTTTTATTTTGTTATTGATCCTTATTTTAATTCCATAGTCACCCCCTTTCCAATTAGTCATTTGTATCAATAGGAGATAAAATTCATGTTCTATTGACAGGGCAAAATGTACAAAGAGCCACGAAATTCACTTAAGTTATGCCTTATCCYTTTATATTTTATCTTTGAAGGTAAAAATTTATTGCTTCTCTATTTTTGATTTATAATACCATTCATAGAGAGTAATTTTTTAAATGTCCTTTGAGTAGTCGTATCCTTAAATTTTACCTTTTAATAGATCTAAGCAGTAGGCTTATATTGCGTTTGAAATAGAAGTGATTAACAAAACTACTGTATCTAAATAGACCCTTTAATCCCAGAACTAGGGAGGTGGAGGCAAGCAGATATCTGTGAATTTGAGGTYACCTGGCTCTACATAATAAGTTCCTGACTAGCCAGGCCCACAGAGGGAGACTTCGTATCAAACAAACAAAAAAGCATATCTAGTATGAATGTATACTGAACTTGTATTACAAGGCTGATACAGCCCCCCACCCCCACTCCCAGGAGTTAGTGGGTATCTAATACCAAACTAGGGGCCTGTCCTAAAGATTTGTGTTCTAGAAGGGATTATGATGGGGTTGCTATAATGGAACCATACATATCCTCTCACTTGCCCCCGGGTCTCTTTCTTGTGCTTGTCACTGACTTCATAAATCAATGAGACTTTTGTTCTATGACACTGGGACTCTAAGGAAGATCCTAGTAATAATGCAGAGAGAACNGGGATGGTCACAGGAAGGGTAGGGAAGATAGGTTGAGTTCTATCAAGATATATGTAGAAAGCACACAATGAGAGAGAGAGACTATGACACCTGTGGGACCTTTGAGCCATTCCATGTTCCTGAACATGTGGTTGGCATAAGGATTGTGAGCTCAGGAAAGGGAGGCAGAGACCACATCTCCAGGTCTAGAGAAAYACTTCCTTCAGCTGCAGGAACTCTAGAAGTGTGGGGATACTTTCTCCTTGGGGTGTCTGGCTATGTCYTGCTTCTTCCATCAGATACTTCAAGCTTATTTCTCAAAGCTCTATGCAAAAAAATGAAGCCTCAGGTTTCTAGGGATTTGGCCTTGGGCAGATTCTCATGTGAGTACTGTATACTCTGATGCTTTCATGGTGACTTTATAGCAGAAGGTGGGGTAGGGAAGCTATGTCATCCTTGTTAGGAAAATCCTGTCTGGCTTTCTCTTGTAGTGATCCCCTGCCAGTGTGAGGTATTAGGGAAGGAGGGAGACTTTACAAATATGATAACAATGGTTTGAAAACTGTGGTTTTATTTTGTGTTCTTCCATTGCTTAGTTCATCTTAGAACTGAAAGAAATGGAGCACAGCAGTAAGTGTGACCGGGGAGGGGRTAATGAAGAGAACAGRAGGAACCAGAGTGAGCAGGAGGACAGGCAGGGGACAGGGGACTGTGCAGCCGGARTCAGGGCAAGTCCTCAAACTGTAGGTTAACAGGGAGCCTAAGGYGCTCTATATCCTGTGATGGCCTATKTAAGGAAGACCAGAGATTCTGGGTCATCTATGYGAGCTTCTGGAAATTCCTCAGTCATCCTACAAGCTGGTGAGCCAACATTCAGTGCTGGGTCATTTGCTCCACCATGAGAGCCAGATGAAATCTGCTTAAGGGCTTTAATTCCACATCTCGTCCAACATAGTCAATAATATTTATTAAAACATGGATTACCTAGTATAGATTTTTCCTAAGACAAAAATGGCCTCATGGTTTCCTCTAATTGTTTAAGTAACATGTGCTTCCTGTGAACATTTGTACCATATGTAAGAGTGTAAAGGGTGAAGTAAAACACTCTGCCCTGTGCTGTGCTCAGAAAGCCATTGCTCTCTACTGTGAAAATGTTCTTTCCCATGTAGCCTATGTGTACCTCCACTAACCAGTTACCTAAACAATACATGCAAATTACGTTTACTACATACATAACCTTAGAAATGGCTCCAAGGCTATTTGTGAAGCAGTATATTTACTATGGAGATGGGGTTGCTTAGTTGGATTATTTGGAGAGCAAGATGGAGGTGTTCAAGGATTTTAATTGGGGGAGGAAGTATGCACATAGCATTCTGAAAACCCATGTTTCCACTGGTTGTATAGAATTGGTCTGAAGATTTAATAGGTCTTAAGACCAAAAGGAACAGTAGTCCAGGGAAAGGCTTTTGAGGCCAAGCCTCAGAGCAGGTCACGTGGACAAGGAGGAGACGGATACAGAGATAACATAAGAACAGACTGTAGAGATAACTTAGGGACAGACATGACACGACTTGATTTTGATTTATTTTGTATCACAAAGTTCATTAATCTCAGCGTGACCTGGTCCAGTCAGTGCTCCAATTTAGGACACACCTTAGCTACCCAACAAATGTTGCAATAAAAAGATAAAAATGACTGTTGGCTCCTGGCTGTGCCCTCAACCAGAAGCAAGGTAGCAGTCAGCAAGAGGGCTGAATTTGTGCTTTCTTGGGCAATGTGGCTGGCATTTTCAGGGCTAACCAGAACATGTTCTGTTTTCTGAGGGACAGATGAACCCTGGGTAGCTTTGGCTTTACTGCTATAATCTACTGCTAGAATTCTACTGCTAGAATCAGATTTTCTCTCCCAGCACCCAGGGGTCCTGGGAAAGGTCACTGATCAGTCAGACTCTTGCTTGCCTATTGATGAATCACTGTGTCCACCCATATCAATGACTGGAGTCCAGTGTTAGTCAGACTGTGCCAAAATTCCTGAGAAAACAACTTAAAGGAGGAAAATTATTTGGGCTCAGAGTTTCAGAGGTTTCTGACCCATGGCTGGCTAGCTTTGCTGCTCCTGCCTAGTGACAAAGTAGAGCATCCTGAGAAAGAAAAGTTGTTCACTTCATTGCTACCTGGAGCGAGGGAAAATAAGTAGAGAATGSGAGTAGACACCAGGAATACACCGCTTCTAATGCTTCTAACCTACTTCCTCCATCTAAGCCCCATTTCCTAAAGTTTTCAGCCCCTCCCAAAATAGTATCACCAGCTGGGGAACAAGTCCTCTTAACATATGAGCCCTTGGGAAACATTTCTTGCTGTGGTGGTTTGAATAAGAATGAATTCTAGAGGTTCATGTATTTGAATACTTGATCCTAATTTAGTAGAACTGTTTGGGAAGGATTGAGAGGTGTGGCCTTGTTTGAGGAGTTGTGTTACTAGAGGTGGGCTTTGAATTTTCAAAAGTCTCATCATTCCTTTTCTCCTGCCTAGTAATAAGGATGGATGCTCCTGTCTTCTGCTCTAGGGCCATGTCTGAGTATCTGCTGCCATGATCCCAGACATGGTGGTTATGGACTTGCCCCCAATAAANGAGTAGACACCAGGAATACACCGCTTCTAATGCTTCTAACCTACTTCCTCCATCTAAGCCCCATTTCCTAAAGTTTTCAGCCCCTCCCAAAATAGTATCACCAGCTGGGGAACAAGTCCTCTTAACATATGAGCCCTTGGGAAACATTTCTTGCTGTGGTGGTTTGAATAAGAATGAATTCTAGAGGTTCATGTATTTGAATACTTGATCCTAATTTAGTAGAACTGTTTGGGAAGGATTGAGAGGTGTGGCCTTGTTTGAGGAGTTGTGTTACTAGAGGTGGGCTTTGAATTTTCAAAAGTCTCATCATTCCTTTTCTCCTGCCTAGTAATAAGGATGGATGCTCCTGTCTTCTGCTCTAGGGCCATGTCTGAGTATCTGCTGCCATGATCCCAGACATGGTGGTTATGGACTTGCCCCCAATAAAKACTTTTTTTTCCTATCAGTTGCCTTAGACCTGCTATCTTATCATGGCAATAGAAAAGTAACTAATACATATACTAAACCAGAACAGCCATAGAGAATTCATGGATGGGAACTCAGAAGTTTCTATGGAAACACAAAAGTGACATTAAAAAAAAAAGTCAGGTCTTCATGATAYAATCATGATCTGTCCTTCAAGGCAAGGAGCTAGACTCTGTATGATTGGTGCCACTCTAACTACTGATGATTTCATGTTTGATCCAAGCCTTTGGGCTTGGTCATGAAGGCTGCCCATAGCTATCTCCAATGACACTTTTTGCCACAAACACACAGCKTCTTCTCCTGGCCACCCCTTCCCCTTTCTAAGCAGTCCTCTTCCAGATGGCAAAGTTCATATCACAGAAGACAGAGAACATTCATAGGGGTTAATCTTGCAGATTTTCTACATAGCTTTTGGATATTAACTTGGTCATAGAGTTCAGTTTGGAAGTCCACTTCCTCATGCAAACAATCTGTGACATTGCTGATGTCATACAAATAGTCAGATTTCAGCAACAAACCTGGTCTGTCTCAGCAATGGTGATTAAATGTTCCGTGCTCAGCAGAGCTCCCTTAAGCACCATTAATATCCCAGTGACAATCATTTAGAGATTAATAATCACCATATTTAGGCCATTTTCCCAAAGCACCAAAAGATGTCAGTAGATTTAATATCTTGAAAAGATTCCACATGACTGTTGATGCCACAGTGCTTTGTCAGGCTCTGAGGATTTGGTAGACTGTAAGTGACTCAATTAGGTGTTGACTTCTCCCCTGGGAAGATGAGCAGCACATACCTCCCCTCTCTTTGTCACAGGCTACCTGTTCTCTCTACTTSCTTCTCTAAAGTATCAGACTGCATCTTAGGGGACTTGCAAGGTAGTGACATGGAATTGGGCTGTTCTGCTTTGATTTTCTATTGAGAAATTTGCTGGGGCCAAGATTTAGTGGTAACCCAGCTGATGAGACAGTGTGAGCTTCTGGCTTTTGTTTTTTAAGTTTGTAATTCCATTCTCAGTCAGAGAACTTAATTTGAGATGGGGTGAAGCATGGAGTGACTCATTGAGGTGTCTGGAAAAGGCTTGGAGGTCAGGATTTAGCATAACCCCACTTGCCCTTGGGAGTGCCAACCTCAGATGACAGCATCTAGAGCCATGGGGCTAACTGCATCAGGACAAAGTGGGCAGCAGTCTGGATGTGAGCCATTTCTGTTGTGTATAGGCAAGTAGTAGAATGACTGGGTCCCAGAGAGAATGGCAGACTTTCTGCATATCTGCACTCAGGCTGTCAGCTTCCCTCCTTGGGATTCTGCCTCTCTTCTCATCTCACAAGGGCTTGTTCTCACAAGGTCTTCTCTAGGGTAGGTTGTTCAAAGTCTTGTATCTGAGAAGGACTAGAACTCTCTTCCATTTAGTTCCTGAAAAGTGTGTCTAACAGGCTTATTGTTGGCTGACACTTAACGTTGGCCACATTCCATTGGACTACTTAGTAAAGGGAGTCCTTGGTTTACACCTTGGTCTCCCATGTCAGTAGCTATGGGGAGATGGGTCCTTAGGAGGTAATTATGGGCAAACTACAGGGTAAGGGAAAGAAGATCACCAAGGCTTCCTATACTGTGTTCCCAAGTTACTACTTATATGATGAGGTCTGCCATTTGCCAGTGGTGATTTCCAGGTAAGCTCTGTAAGCTCCCTAAGGCTCAGTTTCCAAGGTGGGTGAGTGACAGCTGTGTTCTCACCTACCACCTGCATTAGARGAAAGGGTGAAGATGGGGAAGGTTCAAGAAAGTACTTAGGACATAACAAAAGCTTCAGCAGAGCTCGGGAACTACACATGGTAATCCTGGCGAGGACCAAGATGCACAGGATGGACAGTCTGTTGTTTTTCCGGCATATGGTTTCAGAACCAGAAGATGTCATCCCACACACCTCAAAAGGCCAGTTCCACCCACGGCTTTGGAAGTATTTACTCATTCTTGTCCCAAGCTGTCAGAATCGACTCCAGGCAGACTGAGAACTTGGATTCCTCTCTCCAGTTACATAAGTATAAGCAGAAGAAAGCTCCGTGCTTCATGCCTCACGCAGGAAAAATGACCACAGTCTTTGTTAGGAGGCCTCCCTTTCCAATACCCCAGGTTGAGCAGTGATAGCCTCCGTCCTGGCCTTTTAGCAGGATGCCCAGTATCCCAAGTCTAGCAGCCATCGACGGTGCTGACACTGCACCGCGGCTGTGGCGTAATAGATCTGAAAGTGGCCGAAATGGCTGTAGTTCCATTTCCAACAGCGTGGCCTACTGAACTAAACTTCTGAGTTTCCCAATCCCCAGATGATCTTGAAAGATACTATGAGAAGTTAGTCACTATACATCGAACATCAGCATGGCACTGCCATGTGGGTTAGCACTGCATACATACTGTGAAAGCCTCTGAAGTCACCGTTGTTAACCTTCTGTTAGAAAGTAGATAATATATTACCCAAGAGAAGAAATGGCAGAAAGAGGGCAGTGGTATCATAGATGGACTACCCAAAGAGAAGAGTCAGCTTCTTCAGGGCTGTGTCTTAGGGTTTCTTTTGCTGTGAAGAGACACCCTAGCTGCAGCAACTCTTATAAAGGGAAACATTTAATTGGGGCTGAATTAAGGTTCAGACTGTTCAGTCCATTACCATCGGTGCGGGAAGCATAGCAGCACGCAGGCAGGTATGGTGCCTGTGAAGGAGCTGAGAGTTGTACGTCTTGATCCTCAGGCAGTAGGYGTGATTGTGGGCCACACTGCTCATGGCTGGCGCATATGAGTTCCCAAAGCTCACCCCTACAGTGACACACTTCCTCCAACAAAAGCACACCTACTCCCACAAGGCCACACCTCCTAATAGTGGCGCTTCCTATGGGCCGAGCACTCAAACACATGAGTGTGTCGGGGCCATACCTGCTCACAGTACCACAGGCTTCATTRGACCAGTGACAGGAGAACGGGAGGTAGGAGACGGAGTTCTTTTCTGCCCGATGAAAGTGATGGAACCGTCATTAAACATAACCTCAGGACAACTGGYATTTAGATCGGGATTGCRTGCTAGATCACATCGCTGAATTCAGTTCGTTTTCTGAGACGCAGCTGCATCCCAATTCCACTGCATGGTGTCCGTTCTTTGGAGTGGAATGCAGCCATGATCAGAGATTGCGCCGTGATGTCTACAACACAACGGCTCAAACAAAACAAATACAACCGGAAAGAATAAACACACTGAAGGAAATAAGACAGGCTATGCAGAGATGATGATGTCGTGGGAAAATATCAATATAGGGGAAGGATACGCAAATTGTATTTGCTCTTCTTTCTGGTTTCTTTTTAATGTATGTTTGAAGGGTTTTGTTCTAGACAAGTTAAGTTTCATCAAAGTTTGGGGGGTTAATGTAGGGTCCGGCTGTGATTTTCCTACAGACTCTGCTGAGACCCTCATTCCTGACCCATGTATCACACCTGATTCGAATTTTCTTATGACAGCAGCCTGCCTCTGCCCTCTGGCAACCTCAGGCAGTTCCAAATGGGTCTTCTCTCTGTAACTTTGGGACTCTTCTTGTCTCCTTTGCACAGTAATTCCATCAAGCTGGTGAACCTGCTCTCCATATTTATCAGCACGTGGCTGACTGCAGCTGGATTCATCCACTTGGTAAGTATTCATGGAGACCCTGCCTCCCTGGCTGGTTGGAATAGGCCCTTGCTAGGTCATTTTATCACTTAACATTTGCTTCTTTGGAAAGAGACAAGTTTAGTTGTACATACAGGAAAGAGGGACAAGCTACTCAATTTTCAGAATTCCCTACCCTTTATTCCCACCCCGCAAACTAGTTCCAAATGATGTAATGTTCCTAGGACCAACCTATATTTTTCAGCTTTACCTATATTGCTTCAGGGAGACTTGCCTAGTTTTTCATTCTGTATGCAATAACCTCAGAAGGCCACAAGATGGCAGTGCTTCCACAGCAAACGCCCAGAAAAAAAATCTGGCACCGATGTGATGCTGCTGAAAGTTTGAACTTCAACAGCTCTTTGTAAACAACAAATGCAGATCCCGGGATGTGTCCCTACTTCTCTTGCACAAAAAAGCTGCCATTGACTCTCTTGTTAGACAACTTCTCAAGTTGTTTCAAAACCCCCAAATGTTTTTGKTTTTGTTTTTTAATTAATGACTCTTTGAATGCTATTACCAAGCTAAACCTTCAATTCTCCCCAAGGCAGATTTCTCTAGCCTGCTTTCAGAGAGCATAGTCACTATGAAATGCACATTTCATCTGCGCATAAACTGTCACAATCTGAAGGAGCCCCCATCAGACTATAAAACTTTTAATAAATGACTTTGTCTCCATCTGCTAAGCAAGATAATTATGGATTTTACACAATGCTACATACACTTTAATCATGTGTGTGCTTGTGTATTAGTGCCGGGATATGTGCACATGTGTGAGTGTACCCATGGAAGGAGGCAGAGGGCTTTAGGCTCTCTAGAGGTGAATGCTGGGAACTGAACTCTAGTCTTCTGTAAGAGCAGTGGTTCTTAACCATTGAGCCACCTCCCCAGTCCCTACTGGACTAGTCAAATCTCACTCACCCTTTATCATTCAATTCCTTCTGAAGCCAATTGCCAGTTTTGGGTTCAGGTTCCCCAAATCAAATCCTGCTGTGACACCCACTCTCTGCTCCCTGCTGGGCTCYAGCCAAGCTCACAGGGTTGAGTAGCTGTGCAGACCCCAGKAACTCTGCAGCCCAAGCAGAAACTACTTGACTCGATGGCCCTTTACTGAGGATGTCTACAGCCATTTACTCTAGTGTGTGTGTGTGTGTGTGTGTGTGTGTGTGTGTGTGTGTGTGAGAGAGAGAGAGAGAGAGAGAGAGAGAGAGAGAGTGGCTGCAATTCCCAAGAGGTCACTCCTCTTATTCCAGAGGCAACTTCCAAACCTAGAAGCTCAGAACTGCTTCTAGGTCTCTGGTGAAGAAAGACAAGCAGTCCCAGAAGCAGAGATGATGTTTGGGATTCAGGATGCAGATGTGAGGTTGGGTCTGGTGTCCTTAGTTACAATCATGAAAGGATGTGTGGAGCCCTTTGTGGAAGGTCTAGGGTTCCAGCAGGGATTCCCAAGGGACCGGCAGAAAGAAGCATCTCRCGCCTTCCTGAAAGAGATGCTGTAAAGGATACTAAGCATCCGAGATGTCCAGGAAAGCACGCCAGCGATGCTCCTCTCCATCCTTCCTCAGTCAGAGGGTGCTCCCTATTGCTACATCTACGTTCTCTTCTCTGATACCCCTGAGGGTTTTGGTGCATCATGCCTTAGTGACTAGCAGTGCGAGTTAGCTGTTCTGTACTGAGAATAAGAAGCTGATGTAAAAAAAAAAAATAGCTTTCTGGAGCTTTCTGGGGCTCTGGGCATCCTGGCTGGAAAATACTGTACATATGAACATCTGATGGGTTTCTTTTCTCTCCCACCCCCTCTCACTGTAGGTCGAGAATTCAGGGGACCCATGGGAAAATTTCCAAAACAACCAGGCACTTACGTACTGGGAATGTGTCTACTTACTCATGGTCACAATGTCTACAGTGGGTTACGGGGATGTTTATGCGAAAACCACGCTTGGYCGCCTCTTCATGGTGTTCTTCATCCTCGGGGGACTGGTAAAAAAAACTCTCTTTCTTATTGTGTCCATTTTAATAATTACTAATATTTGCCAATACCCAYCCCCTTAGACATAGTGTTTTTATATGTTTTGCACTGGAAGCAAGTAACTGCCTTAATGCAACCAGGCGAACTAACTGTAAATACCATGGTGACTTCGTTGCATATTTCTTTAGTGTTACGCTTGTCCCTTAGAAGCAGGCATATTGTCCTCATTGGGGACAGCCATGTAGCTAGGAACAAACCCAATTAAGGGAGGCATGCCATTAATAAGCGAGGGTATCCTTTAGTAGTAGGATTCAATATCAGATATAGTAGCTGCTGCTGATTCTGGTAGATGCTGCCCAGACTCTCTAGACAGATGGCGGTTTCAAGAGTTCCCCTCCCCTTTATGTTCCTCCCCAAACTTCCAACAAACACTGTGGCTGGCCCCTGCCCCTAAAGAGCAGGGTTCCTTCATTTAGGAAATACCATTACAGTCAGGACATGACTGTGACCAAAGCCCATTCCATTTCTCTCCTTGCAACAAGTTTCACTGGTTCCCTATGTAGCAAGAGACCACTGCATGTGATGCAGTTCTAGGGAGCTTCTGGCCAACGCATTGGCAATTGCTGCATTTTCTCTTTCAAAGTAGCTCATAACAAGGGATGATTTTTTTTTCTTCTGGGTATGAGGTAAGTAACTAAGATTCTAGTCCACACACAGCTGTCGCATATGTGCACCGCACACACATTTATATGAGGCAATGCATACATTTCTCTCTGTTTTGTATGCATAGGACATATACATTTTGTAAAATGTATATAAATGTGTGTGGGGGTGGACATGAGCATTCCTGCAGGGCCCCGTAGTTAAGGAGACCCCATTATCCAGCCACAGGACAGTCTTTGTTGGGCAAAACATGGCAGCTCCGTGTCTCCTTGCTGTCCTTTCCTCTTGTGTGATTTCCAAAATGGACCTTGTATGCTTTTTTGTCATTTTTTAAATGGAAACATTTATTTTTAATCCTCTTTTAGTGTTGAGTGTCTTTAGCCACTCATAAAAAAATTCTCCTTTGAGTATTACTTGGAAGGACTTTTTGATAGAAATGTATACATGTGTGGGCACATGTATGTATTTGCATGTGTGCATGTAAGTGTGCCCATGCACATGTGGGTGGGTATGTACATGTGTGTGTATGTGTGTACGTGCATGTGTGTCCATGCATGTGTGTCCATGCATGTGTGTGCCCATG
>BDUI01003693.1:39039-54346 GCA_002335545.1 Apodemus speciosus
AGAGAGAGAGAGCAAACATCATTTTAGAATTTGTCTTTTCTCTGGTGTAAATTACAGAATAGTCATTTGAGGTAGGTGAGGATAATAAAGAGAATCTTCTAGAGATCATGGACCCAGGAAAATACTCCACTTCCACTATTCCCAACAACTCTCCCTTATTAGTGAACAGCTATCCTTTGGACCAGGCATGATCCAAGTGCTACCTGCAGTTTGCTTCTCTGGGGCCCATGGAAGGTAAGAGTTGGAAAGTTGCCTTTGGGTCTTTATAATGYTCCAGAGTACTTCCTCTTGGCTTTAATGAGAATTCACCAGGTACATGCACTGTCCCATCAATAAGGCAGAGGAATTTCTCTGGTACATTTGGGCTGCTCAAATATTCCCATCAGTGTCTTAGGTCTGGAAGGAGCCATCTGGCATCATCTCCTCTCTTTCCATTCATGTTCCTTCTGCAGTAGGCTTGGTTCCATGCTTTAAGGAAATCTGTGCATAATGACCTGGTTTGCATGGGACTTCACACAGGAACACATCTCCTTACAGGTCCTCATTAGAAAGCAATCAAGTCCAGTTCAGTTTAGAATGCCTCCCTTGTCGTTTTCCCAGTGGACTAAGTAGCAATTCTACCCTTTGACGCATCTTTTTTCCCCCTGTCATTCGAAGTGATAAAAATGTAGTCCTTCAAGGGACAAGGCTCCATCTTTTTCCATATTGCTAATAAACCAGGAGGATGAAGCTCATGGTCTTGACCTCACAGAGAAGTTTCTGGCATATATACTTTATTTCTTCTGTATGGTGATAAAGAGAAGGGAATGGCAACTTTGAAATTGACGTTGTTCATAATTGGAATATTTTATTCAAATCCTGAGCATGAAGGGGTTATGAGAGCATACATGGGCACCGGGGGAATGGTGGGATGTCAAGGTATAGAGTTCACTGGGTCAGGATCATAACTAAGCTGTCCACTAAGGAGAATCAGGAGGAAGATCCAAAAAGGAGTGGAAAGCTCAGAGTTAAACATGGTCTCAGCTTTTCTTTTATTTGTATATTCCTCCTTAGCTTAATGAGAGCAATCTGCTGCTTTTGAAATTAAAATGTCAAAGAGGCATTTGAAATGAGCTAATGCAGAAAGCTGCCTGGCGCTGTGGACCGCTCCAAGAGGCTGACAGACTCAAAAGCCTTGAGTTATAAGCAGAGGCCAACATGACACTCTCAAAAATAATAGAGGAAGTCCTTCCAGTGCACAGTGCAGRGTAGATGTGTGCAGGGAGAGGCTTTCTCAGGGACTGTCTCCCCACTTCACTGGCTGCAAATTCCTCAGATGAGGCTGCTGTCTGGTTGCCCTTTTTTCCCCCTCCAATTTTGCAGAGAAAGGTGGCAAAGTGAAGAGCTGAGCTCGGTGGGAAGTTTGTGGGGGCGGTCGAGATAATTGTGCTTGCGCTCCTGATGAGGCTTAGGAGGTGGGCCTTTCTCTGGAATTCCATTCTTTAGCCTTCCTTGTCACAGAAGGAAATGTACAATGTCACCTCTGACAGGGTTGGTAATGACAAAAACCATAACTTACACGTGGAGACAGGGCYTTTCATGATTTCAAAGCATTTTAACATCTGGCCCCCCATTTGTTCCTCATACCAAGCCTGTGAAGTAAACAATGCAGGTACCGTCGCCTCCAATGTCCAGATGAGAAGACAGGAACAGAGAGTCCAAGGATTTCCAGGGGGTCACCCAGTTCATTAGCACAATAGCTGTGCTGGAAACCAGGTGTTTCCATTCATGGGCTCTCTACATCTTCTTTGTGGTAGTGTGATTGACAGGAGAAGTGATGCCAGGGAAGGTTGACTGGTGGGGTCATCCAGGCTCCACAAAAGGACTGAGGGCATCAAGAGGGGATTTCCCACCAGATCACCATCTCTGTAGGGTGCTAATGTTTAACTTGAACCATTGGTCAAGCCATCACTATGCTGTGTGGAAGGCAGAGTCCTTGATCATATTCCAAGAGATCTGCTGAAAAAGTCATATTATGAGAATGTCCAAAGGGTTTGTGATAGTCGGAGCCATTTGTCAGGTGGCCTGTTGGAGTTGTCAACATTGTCTCAAGTTGTTAACTGGAGGTCCAGGTACTGGGAGACTGTGGACCCAGGGAGGCTTAAGGTCTAGGCTTGTATTACCTGTCTATAAAAAAAACACTCATCTTAAGTCCATTCAGGTTCCTACTCCATCTCCTGGGCAACACAGGAGTCCCTTGTGCTTGTGTGTTTGTTTTTAAGGCAGAGTCTTATGTAGCCTAGGCTGGTTTTATACTTGCTCTCTAGTCAAGTCTGGCCTTAGAGTCCTGATCACCCACTTCCATCATCACGTGGTGTGGTTACAGGGTCCATTACTACTTCTGCCTATCTCTGGTATTTGGAGTCCCTGGAATATATGCCAGTGACTGCCTTGCCATTTCTTTTCTATGCTACTAATAGGCACAGTGAGGAGAACACATTTCTCCCTGGGCTAGTACCCAAAACCCCCTGGATGGCCCTGGTTGATCCCTTAACTGCACTCACCTAGTCAACTGAATCTTTCATCACACTCCAGGTTACAGAGCCTGCTTCAGTTCTGTTCTTTCTCTTTCAGAGTGATCTCCATAAAGAACTACCACCCGAAGATCAGGATCATCACTCAGATGCTGCAGTATCACAACAAGGTAGGTGCTGAGACTCTTCCAGGCCTGAAGACATCCTCAGAGCTTGGGTCCCTACCTTCTCCCTCCCCACATAACCTCACATAAACATACTCACATAAGCACAAACATACATGTGCCCTGAGGCCTGGCAAAGAACAGCCATAGTTAAAGTTAAAATGTCTCAACTCCCTAGGATAGTTCTTCAAGGAAATCAGCTTTTTTTGTGTATGTGGTGTGTCATTGGGAGGAAGTTCGTTTGTTGCCTTCTTGTGCTAATTCATTCTTTCAGGAAGAAGTCATTGAACCCGGTGGTTCAGAAATATTGATATGTCCTTAGATCCTGTCCAGACCTAAATTCCAACAACTTGTGTTTCTATGTCCTGCAGTCATTCAGTCAATAGCTATTGAATACCTACTCTATAATTAACACTCCTCCTGCTACTCAGGGGGTAGGATAACTGTGAAGATAAAATCTAATTTTGTGTCCTTAGAGACCAATCAAGGTATAGAGGCTGTACCAGATAATCGAAGGGGTGAAGGAACATAATATAAGTTGGATAGAGAAGGCAGTACATTACATCATCCTCAAATTCAGAATGGGAATCTTTCCAGTTATACTTGGGGAAGTAGTAGTTTATCCAAACATTATTTTTAATAAATGTTCCCAGTGTTACAGCTTACATTGGGAGCTGGTTTAGAAAGAACATGAACATGACAATTAGTATTGCTGTCCTGTGATTTCCTCTCACTGAATCAGAGGTGAAGGTCTCTTGTCCAAAGACAGCACTCCTTCACTTGGCTTGTGGTTGAGCTCTCTAGACAGCTTTGGGGGAGGAAAAGTGGCATCTTGGTCTTCTTGATATGGTACCAGTTGTCTTCTTAACGGAGCTCAGATACTGGAGGCCTCTCAGTACCTGGGGCCAGGTGTCCTGACTGAACAGAAATAACTCCCTGCAGGTTTATGTGTGATAGCATACCCCATCTTATAGGCCATAGTCTCTGCAAAACAAGCCATCAGRTGACCCAGAGAAAACCCCACTCTGCCAAACACTACCAGCACCATTCCATTATTTCTTAATTGCTGGCAAGTCCTGGCCCATTTTGCTGTGTGGAGGCCCATCAGAGGCCATTGCTGAGTGGGTCCTGCTGTCAGCAACTGGCCCGCTGCTCGGAACTGCTGCCCAGTGCCGACCATTGCCCAGCCCTCGGCAGGTGGCTCTATTGGAAATTCTGTTACTCTCCAGCCAGTGGGTTTGGTGGTGGGCACTGAAGGTGAATCTCCTGTTAGTCCCTGAAAACTTGAGGATAGGATAAGGGGGCTCTCAGGAACTTGCAGGCGTCAACCTGGAGAAGTTCTTGACTGAAGCCTCTGTAGGTGGAGGTGGATTTTATTAGTGAGGCTGTGACTGGTGACAGCTCCTGCTGCAAGGAACACTCCTTCTTTCATTTGTGACTTGAAATCTCATTTAGTGTGGGAGTGCTTTAAGCGATTGTTTAGATTTTTGGCTGAATTTAGACTGAATAGGAAAATTAATGTTGTATGTTTAGAAAGAGATGTCAGTTCCTTTTCTTCTCTTTCCAATGGGTGCTGATGTAGCATCTTCAAGAAATTAAGGAGTATTTCAGCTGTGTGGTTCTTGTCAAACTCGAAGCGATATGACTAGCTTCAGAGCCAGATGGTACCTGGTCAGAATTCACATGACTACAGCCACCCAAATATCTTGGACAGATCTCCAATGCAACCATTTAGACATCAACAGACCCAGGAGTATTTGCTTAAAAGGCATCTCATTTAGAACCAATCCACTCTACTTGGGTTTCTGGGTCAGGCAAGGCCATTTTCAGAACACTGTTAGATTAGTAAGGACACAGGGATAGAGTAACTTTGACAAAGGGCAGTTTCCTCTCATTCCACAGCTCCCTTTTAAAAGGAGAGGTCCTCTTGCTTTTATTTTTTAGATCATTCTTAGATTTTTGAGTTGACAGTTCTTCCTCCTGCTTCATTACTTTGAATTTGCCCAAGAGCCTCCCACCCACCCATTTCCCACACACTCTCCTTCTCTTCCAACCTTTCTTCYTCTTGTGCCTTTTCTCTGTACCCATCTGAGAAGGACATAAAATGCCACCCACTTACATATGCACTTGGGAAAGACCTGGTGTGTGTGTGTGTGTGTGTGTGTGTGTGTGTGTGTGTGTGTGTGTGTGTGTGTGTGAAAGCTATGCCACCAGGAGCATATTCTGGAGGGTGTAATTGCTCCCACAATTAGACACAAGGCTTGAAATAAAAAAACGTCAAACCCCTGTGATGTAACAAGGGTGATATTCTGGAGCCTAGAGGGATGCAGGGAAACTGCTGGCCTTGAGTTTGTCATCATAATAATTGCAGACATTTGTGTCCTGTTTTATGGTTTTAAAAGAGCTTTGACATCCATTATCTCATTTAGTTCTCATTGGGCCATCTGTGCATTTTCGCATCGCAGTGTAACTTCAGACTAGCAGGAGTCAAAGCTCTATTYTAGGCCGATGAGCTCTGGTAAGCACAAATTCATGGTCACTCGGCAGCCAGCAGGCTAGGACAGTATAGCCAACTGCCACCTTCTATGTGAATGGGACAGTAGCCCACAGAACTAAACTTGGGTTTCTGAGGGAAGGATAGTGTTCTCCAAAATGGATCTCTTTACAGTGGCTAAGTTTCCCAGAGAGAACTTTTCAAAACCTGGCCATCTCTGAGTGCAGAGGAAGGAGGTATGTGGTTCAAAGCTCTTCAGACACAGGATGGTGATATGACGTTGGAAAAGGTGTTCATCCTAATAACTCACCTGTTAGTGCATTTCTCATTTCACCCAAAGCACTCTAATCAAAGAGGCTCTTGTCTCTGATTTGGAAACTAAGCCCCAGTACAGATGCCAGTTCTCTGAGGATCCTTGTTGCCTATGATGGCATTTGGGACATAGCCGTGTTAACCAGTTCCTTTGTAACTTTCCCGTATCCGTGATGAAATACTCTGACAGAAGTCCCTAAATGAAGGAGGGTTTTGTTTCAGCTCACAGCTCAAGGCTCTGTCACAGAGGGGAGATCAAACTACCAGGAGTGTGAAGAGGCTGGCCATGTCATATTACATAGATCAGATCCCATTATCCACTTATACGGCCCAGGATCCCAGCCAGGGAATGGTACTACCCACAGTGGGTGGGTGTTCCAACCTCAATTAACAGAATAAAGAGAATCACTCACAGGCATGSCCAGAGGCCTGTCTCCTAGATGACTCTAGATTTTGTCAGGTTGATCACACAAATCATCATGGGCAGCTTTCTGTCACTCAAACAAATGCATGCCATAAAACTTTTGGAGGCTGTGGGCCTTGATGAGTTGGCCTTGATTAGTTATGCTTGTGACAAGGCAACTCACCATTCTGGGAGAGACTGAGAGAAAGCACTGAATTGATTTCCATCCATCAAACCAAACAGAGAGGGCTGATTGGGGGGACCCTGCTAGCCTTTCACAAGGCAATGCTCTCACTGACCCAAAGAGTTTTTTTTATTAAACTCTACTTCCCAAAGGCTCCACTTCCTCCTAAGAGAGTATCACCCCAGGGATGAAGCTGTTAGTATATGGTCCTTTAGTGGGCTTTGACAGAAGAAGCAGACTACGGAGTACTATTGTTCCATCGTTAGACTTTGCCAATTTTCACAGTATTTCTCCAAGGCTGAATATATAGTAAGAGAAAGAAATGTGAACAGAATTCATTTCTTCTTCCTTTCTGGGGCAGCACATTTTTATAGTTCTTCTTCATGAAATAAAGGATGGTCCAGTAGCATAAATGGAGTGAGGGCGTGGTTAATATTGGACCTACTTTTTTTCTTTGCCAAGTTAGAAAGAATTTGCCTCCTGATTCCTGGGTAGAAATGCTGACATGTTTTTTTTTAACCAGACCTAATTTCCCTCAAATGAAAGAGGATGAAGTTTCCAAAAACAAAAAATTTGAGTTCCTGGGTCAAAATCCTCTCTTGGCTTCATACACATAACCTTCCTTCCCTCTTGGCCATTGGCACTTCAGCCCTGCTTCCTGCCACCACATGACTGGAGAAAATACAGTGGCAATGAGAGGAGACATAGGAAGCTTAAAATGAATATGACTTTCTACATGGGTTCCAAGGGGCACAAGGTACCCAAAGGACACAAGGTACCCAAGGCTTACATGTCAGAACTACATGTTTTGGAAGGCATGGAGATAGGACAGACTTTCTTCAAGGTTTTCCTTGTTTCTTTGAAGACAGCATGGAGGCTATGTGGTGTCTCTGTAGGGACCAGACCACCCAAATCTCTTGTTCATTATTTGGATATAATTGATCATTCTTCTCATAAGAGTATTTCTTCACATGGATGAATGTCTTTTATACCATGCCAGGGAAGTAAAATGAAAAAGCTAATGTCTTAAGCCAGGGAAGAATGGGGAAAGAAATGGGATCGAGGGTGGGACTATCTGTTGGCATTCAGTGTGTGATGTGCAGAAAACCCTCTGGTTCTCAGCTCCACACAAATCACACTTCTCTTTGGCCCACACACAGGCCTGTTTTACCCGGGTTAGGGAACAAGCAGTCATTCTTCCAACATTAACCACTGCTGGCTCAGGATTGGAGACTGTCACAGGGGTGGATTTTGCAAGCAGGCATTTCACAAGAGTGGGGTTTCTCCAAGCAGAGCAAAGAGGTCTGGGCTTTGCCCTTTGTTTCTGCAATGGAGTCATCCATCCTTCTATTGCAACTGCACTCTGTTGTTCCAAAAGTAAAGGAAAGCCTCTTTTGCTGCTCCAGTTTGCTGGTACATGGGGAGAAATAATTTTAGTTATAGAATCCTGGACTATACAGGGACTTAGAAAGACCCTGGGTCAACTTCCTCTACAAAGCATGATTTATTATAGCATCTTGGAAAAATGCTAAGTGTTAGGCATAAAGACCTCCTGCTTTTTAAAAAAGAATATTCTCTATTTATTATACAAATTTCATCCTTAGAAAGTTCCTTTGTGAGACAAGCCAAAACCCTTTGTTGTCTTTAACATATATCAGGAAAGTCCTAGAACTGGCTTCAAGATCTGGGTATGGTAAAGTTAATCATGACATAGCAGGACCTGAGGCATCCAGATGTGATGACCATCTTGTGTCCCCAAAGATGTCCCTCTGTATCTTGAGCATTTCTGGATCTTTTTACTGTTTCTCAAGAGACCTTTTCCAGAACACTTATCTTCTTATTGTCCTCTGGCCATTATTCAATTGGTCACTTCCCTCTTCAAGTTTGACTCTTAAAACTGGATCAAATCRCCTGGCAGTGGTGGTGCACGCCTTTAATCCCAGCACTTGGGAGGCAGAGGCAGGCGGATTTCTGAGTTCAAGGCCAGCCTGGTCTACAGAGTGAGTTCCAGGAAAGCCAGGGCTACACAGAGAAGCCCTGTCTCCAAAAACCAAAAACCAAAAAAAAAAAAAAAAACAAAAAACAAAAAAAAAACAAAACTGGATCAAATCCTGTGGAACGAATGTGGCCTATTTTTGTAGAATAAAGAGACTTTTCCCTTTGCTTTGGAGACTGTGGCTTTCTGTGTGTCATGTATCCCATGGTCTCCAGCAGAGGATTCAGTTAGCTATGCACATAACTGCTGTGCCCTGCTCTCTCCTTCTCTCTCCTTCTCTCTCCCCACCCCTCTCTCATATACTCTCTCGGGTCTGTCTTCTTGTTTCAAACTTATGTAGTCAGTATTTTTGAACGTAAGTGTTGACCCTGACATCCAGATCTCATAACTCTCTTCTCTTGTTATTGTTGTTATTTTTAAATCCCCAAACACGAGAGAACTTCCTGAATTTCAGCCTTTTCACTCATTCTGCCATGTACACCTCTCCACTGCATGGCCCTGACAAATAATTGTGTGAGCATGCCTCTGGGTTTGGGAGTTGAGCTCCGACCTAATTGTGCCATCAGACCATCTGAGAGAGATTGTGGGATGTGTGTGTCTGTGCTGCACAGTGGCCTCCAGAGAAGCAGCATTTCCTCCCACATGTAGAGTTACAGGTTCTCCAACTCCACCCCAGATCTACTCAGTTAGAAACTTAACACACCRGGGGGTGGGGTGGGGGCAACAACCTGTAGTTTTTGTACACATTGCAGGGTATGCAGGTACCCACTTAAGTTTGAGACATCACTAATCTAGATTATTGAGAAGGCAGGAAAAAATGCAAGAGAATGCAGACACACAGGCATCTGGCAATCTGTTAATACTTGAGAGCCACTTTAAAAACAAGCTAACTAGACTTCTTAATGCTGGGGGGCTGGTGTGTCTCACAAGAGAAAAAATCCTCTCTGGGGCAAATCTGGCTAAAAGCAAATGAGAGGAGGATGTGGGCCTGGTAAGTGTAGAAGCAATGTTGCCTGGAAGCCAAAGTCAGCTCAACCAGAAGTGTAGAACCTAGCAGCAGTCCTTAGAACCAGGCAGAGAGAAGAAAGGATGAGTTTGCATGACCCGGTGTCCTTGGACTATGCAGCAGTTCCCAGAAGAGATTTCAGACACTCAGACATGGAGCAGAACAGGGTCTCATACCTCTTGTTATTCCCACAGGCCCATCTGCTCAACATCCCCAGCTGGAACTGGAAAGAGGGTGATGACGCAATATGCCTTGCAGAGCTCAAGTTGGGTTTCATAGCCCAGAGCTGTCTGGCTCAAGGCCTCTCCACAATGCTTGCCAATCTCTTCTCTATGAGGTCATTCATAAAGGTAACGTCTTGTCTTATTAGAGCACATTAGCCTAGGATTCCATTTGTCGTGGGGTTGAGTACAGCACAACTTAAACTCAAAACAGATCGACGGGCTTTAACTTCTCTGGTTGAGAAGAAATTCCTTGTTACAGATTTGGGAAAGAGGCCAGCTCCTTTCAAAATTATGTTTTTATTTTTATTTGGCACATCCGTGGCCATTAAATGATTGTTCAAAGCGCAATCCTCTCTTTCTCTCTCTCTCTCATTTTTTTTAGATAAACCACATGTTTATCTATCAACAAAGCCTCCGCTGTTAAAACAAAAATATGATTTATATACATTCCATATGGCACCAGAGTGCCTAAAGAAAAGAATTATCATTTTCCTCTTTTATATCAAGTGGCTGGTGGACCTCTCACTGTGTGGATAAATGCAGACCATGTGTTTGTGACGAAGCCCAAACCCCAACAACATAATTCATTTATTTACTTCTGCACAATCAAGGAGGCCAGTAAGGCTGACATGCCATGGCTATTTGAATGGAGAAAGAAAAGATGAACTGAGTCTTTACCCCAAGAGACGTGCAGTCTGGATGTGTTCATCTCCCTGTCAGAGCTCACTGGGCAGCCACTCCCAGTCTCCAGATGGCTGCTGGACCAACTAGTAGGGGAGAGAATGAACCGGTTCTGTTCTCTAGGGCCCGGGGCCTTGAGTGCCTCTACATCTAGGTGACTGACTAAGCAACTCTCTGGAGTGTGGATTTAGGCAGGCAAGGTGGCACACCGTATCCATGCATTGTGTTCCTTAGAGCTGGAATGTGTCTGTCAGGTCTTTACCTTTGTACCAATGCCATTGGCCTTGTTTAACCAATCGTAGTTCTCATAGTACCACTTAGAGAATGACTCCTGTTGGAGCCTGCTTGTCATCATTGTAGCAGTGCTCACAGTGAATGACAGCTTGATTGGAAATACGTTCTCTCATGCTTACTCTGGACCCATAGACCTCCGCTCAACAGAACTTCCAAGTTCAAACCCAGTTACAAATCAAGTCACTACGTGCCTCTAGATGTCTTCTTTAATCCAGGCTCCTTTTGTCCTGCTTAGATGAAACTGAATGTAGGCAAAATGGGAGTCACAGGGAGGTCTGTGTTTAGAGATGGGACACCAAAGCCAGATGTAGCCCTGTGTCTCCCAGGACTTGTCTGTTCAATCCAAGGAGGCCAGACCTAGGATAATGAACTGTCACCAGGAGAACGGCCCTGGCTCTTTCAGTGGAGCCCTGGTGGTTTTCTTCCAGCAGAGGTTTGCTCATAGGACCCAGCACATGTTCAGAGGGACTAGATTCTGCCTTCCTTGTGTTGATGTGACATGGGCCTTGGCAGAGCCCCACCACAGATGGGGCCACTTGACATGCGTATGTTTTGATTTTGTGGTGCCTGCATGGTAACTAGATCTGCCTGTCAAGAAAATTAATAAAATGGATATGACACTGATTCTACAGTGTTATTACCAGCAGGGAGAACTTCTGCCTGACTTTCCTTGGGACCCTGACGGGCCTCACCTCTAAAGCCAAGGACGTTCCTTCCAGCTCTGCTAATCCCATTGCCAAGTTCCTATTTAGGAAGAGCCTGTGGGAAAGGCTGGACTGGGCCCTGGTATAAGTGGAAACACATTTGCCTCCCAGGGTTACATGACTGCATTATTTCTGTATAGGGCCAGCTCTTCCATGTTTGGAGGCAGCTTTTTGAATATGACCTTTTGACATGGAGGTGGCCTTTGTGTTAGACTTTGCTAAGGGCATACATAGCCTACAAATGACATGACATCCTTTCCTATATTTTAAAATGTAAAGTAGGAGCAGTCTTATTTAATGCATTCACCATTCTATATTGTCATCTGTGTATGTTTATCCCTCAATCCTAGAACCATGTTGGGACCTGGCGAAAATCATACTGTTATCCACTCCTTAGTGTGTTTTCTATATTATTGCAAAGCATTTGCATGTTTTTGTTKGGGATGAGTATAGGTGGAGAAGGGAATATGTAAATGGATTCTTATTTACAGAAATCACTTCCTTCCCCAAAGCCCCCAAATCCTATGGTAGTGAACTCCGCAGCACTTCCACTGGGACAGGGTTTTGGCAGCACTTTATCCTTTGTGACCATTTAGTGTTTTAGTGTTTCTAGAAGCCAAAGGGAGAAGTGAACTAACTTCCCTTGCCCTGAGTAGGTTGTGTCTGTTTCCTGGTTCTGCAGAAAATATTATACTCTGCGTCTGCTCAAAGGAGTAAGATAAACAAGACTGGTGATGTAGATGTGTCATAGGCCGAAGTACAGCAGTTGTCATAGGAGCCTCTTATTATGTATGGGACCAAAAGTCCAGGAGCAAAACTAAAGACAGCAAGGTTTAGCAGAAGAAAGGGGTGCTACTGGAATGAATATAGGATTTGCAAACAAGGCCTAGACTGGAGATGAGAAAAAAAATACATGTGAATAATTACTTTTTTCCTATACCAGTCACTCTCAAAGATCTGAACCTTGGGTTCCCTAACCCATTACCTTCTAAAATCCAGTCCTCATTTAGATATGTTAACCTGAATTGACCTGAATAGTTTGGAACTTATTGATATTTTGACTCACCTTTGTAGGAGTGATAAATTCTTTCACTTTGATAATTACTGTAGACATTTTGGGCTTTTCATTATCCCCCTTATGGTTCTTCATCCTTAACCTATTCCATTTATGCTTCGATGCATTTCCCCTACTGTTAAGATGTGCTGGTATTTATAAATCCACACTAACCACACATCCAGTACCTTTCTAAAAGAAGCCCAATTTGGTACCCAGGGGTTCTATAGCTCTGTGGCTGTTTGCAAGGCAAGGTAAGCATTTTTTTCCAGCAAGAATTCATTTTCACCCTTGATGTCCGTTAACCAGAGCCAGCAAATGTTCTGGTGCCTTTGACTTGTCTCCTGGCCTGGGACATCCTGTTTACTCCCTTCTCTCTGATCTCCTTTCACTGGCCTCTCAGATTTCAGGGAGAGTCTCCTTAATGTCTTCTGGAAAGACCAAGACAATAGACTTGTGTAGCCTGTCTGCCATCACCTCAGCCCTCAGTAAGTGGGCCACAATTTAAGACCATTTTTGGGCGTGGTGGGGGTTGGGAGGGATGTTTTTGTTTTTAGTCTATGCAGTTTTAAGTTCCTGATCTACCTGTAGAGTTTCCTGTTGGGCCTTGACCTTCCATTTTTATGAATTGAGCTATTATTCTTACTGGAAGAAAAAACTGCCGATTTTTCATTTCATACACACACAAACATACACACACACAGACACACACACACACACACACACACACACAAGAGTATACCCTGTAGCATGGCATGTAATCTGCAGTATCTTTGTCAGGAAGTCAGTTGTGAGAATGGAGAAAATACGTAATGCTAGTGTGGTGTCTTAAAGGAGAATATGCCCTTCAGGAGCTCGGAGAGTTGAACACCTGGTCCCCAGGTGGTGGCACTGTTGGGATGGTTGTAGGAGATGCAGCCATGCTGGAGGGAGTATGTCACTGGGGGACAGGCTTTGGGAGTTCACAGCTTCAGTGACTTCTGATTTGCCATGTCTATTTCATGCTCCTGGTTTACGACGTGATCTCTCGGCGTCCAGCTCTGGCTGCCAAGCCTAGTGCTTATTGCCGTGCCTTTCCGCCATGACGGACTTTCCCTCTGACAGTGCAAACRGAATAAATGCTCCCTTTTACTAGTTGTCTTGATCATGATATTTTACCACAGCCATGCCCAGCTAAAGTATCTATAGTTTGGATCATATTTATGTGCTGCTTTGTGTTTATATAAGTTCATGTATAAAATCTGGTCTAGGAGCTGCAAATAAAGACCTTTGAATAATTGCCCAAATATAMTGAATTCTATCTACTTTAAAAGCCTTGAACTTAATATTGTGTCAGTATTATTTTTACTCTCCTAATGGCCTATATATACATGGCACTGTCACTAGTATCACTTTATGATGGCAGACACTATGCAGTAAAAAAGGAACAGGCAGGTAGCTTAGATTGACAAACCCTGGGAATCAGTTCCAGATTTGTCCCCAAGGCCACCAAAATGAAATAAAGGATGAGACAATTCCTTAGCATGTATAGCCACCTTAGTATGTAGCTTTAGTTTCCGTTTTGTTTTTGTTTTTGTTTTTTTGTTTTTGTTTTTTTTTTTGGTTTTTTTTTGGAAACCATTGATTCGATAGAGATTCCAGAAACACATATATTTTAACTTTATTTCAGGCAACACACAAACTTATGGCTTGGAAGCACTGGTAAGATTCAGGAATCTTCTATTCTGATGGGAACGGTATAGACACATATTTACATAGTCTTGCCAATGAGTCTTGTTCACCTTTTTCTCTGGCCAGCTCTCTAAGGGTCAGAGTCACTGCATCAGACAGGTGAGAAGTTCACTTATGTTGGACCATAATAAGTTCAAGAATGACCTGGGCTCTCAGGAAGCCTGGCTATAGGACTAGGGCTATCTGTCAAAGCCAATGAACTGAGTATGTGATGTGTGAATGTGTATGTATGTACATGTAACCTTGTATCATATAATGCTATTTCATACATTGACAGACTGCATATATGGTAGGAGTCCCATATCGTGTAGTGTTGTCTATTCTTATTTTGGTTCGATACATACTTTGATGTTTACATGATGAAATTTCCCACTAGAGACATCCCTGGATGTGTACCCATCATTAATAATGCATGCCTCTATCATCTCTCTGTCTATAACCAAGGGAGGGAGATATTGATTAGAACAAGTTGATTCAYTTGGCATAAAAGCTGAGTGACAATGTCTGCACTGGAGCTGCTGGAGAGCCACAGGGATGGTGTCAATAAGTTTGAAGCCCTGAAAATAAGGAGACTTAGTATAGGTTTTAGTCCTAGTTCAAGCAGAGAGAACACATTCCTAATGGCTCCTAGTTTGTGTTACAGCTTCTGATGGTCTGGATATGGCCCACCCACAGAAGRAACATGATCTCCCATATTCTGCCATCTCAAAAATATTAACTGCATCCAGAAATACCTTCACGGCTCTGTTTAGAAAAATAATCAAATATCCGGGAAAATCATGACCCAGTCGAGTTAACAAAACTATCACACCAACCTACTCTTAYTTCTTGTTGGGCATAAACTCAACAGCCCATTTCTAGGTCAGCATGTGGGAGTGTGGGGACTGTCAGGATCTCTGGTCAGGCCAGAGTTGCAACTGATAAGGCTGGGATCAAGGAGAGAATGGTAAGAAAGACTTCTTTGTCTTGGAACTTAAACTTGCAGAGAAGACTGTGATAAACAAATGTTGTTGGCTCCACTAGCCATGGGTGATGCCAATCAAAGTAAAAGTGGCTTCATGAGAATGGGATGTCATCACAGATTCTCACCTGGGTAGAGCAGTTACCAATGCAGTTACCCTTGCTTCTTTGGGAATATGCAATATTTTAAAATCATTTAGATAGACAGATAGGCTCACAGATTTATGCCTCCAACCACAACCCAGCAATATCGGTGCAGCTGTGTTGCAGCATTCCCATTTGAATGCTGCATCTCCTCTCAGATTTGGCATTTCCAGAAGTGAGTCCCTGTTCTTGCCTGTGAGCCTTCTCTGTCCCATGTCATCATCCACAACTGGCAATGCCATCCTTCCCAATACTTACCTTTAGGGTTACCTTTGGCTCCCCACCCCAATCCTTCTCAAGGACCATATTCAATTCAGCCAGACACCCTGAATAGGTGGCAGAATCTGAGTACCTGCCACTAATTTCATTCTTACTGATAGATCCAAAGAACCATCATATTTTCTGTGGCTTCAAGCCTTCTGGATGCTCAAGTCTAGACTCAG
>BDUI01003693.1:104776-115920 GCA_002335545.1 Apodemus speciosus
TGCCAAGTAGAATTTCACACAGTTTGGATTACTTTCTGATGGAACATTAAACTCCCCCTATTTGTGTTAGCAACTTTCTAAGCAGTGGTTAAAATTGTCAGTCTTAATAGTGAAGCATCTATGGGTTCAATGTGAGTCTAGCACCAGGCTCAATGTTTTATGAAATTTTTATTAGTGTCTTTATTCCTGTTTAAGTAGCTTGGGGAATCATAGGGCTTTGCATATCACTGTGGACTATCATTATACGTGATTTCATTCTGCCCACTTTGAAACACTCATTTTCAGAGACAAGTAAGCCAAACAGGTTACTCTGTCAAGCAATTATGTTGTGCGTTTTAAGTAGATATTGACTATGAGAGTCTTCACTTCTCTGTAGAGGCCTGCTATCTTCTGTTGCATTTCCATTTACAGCCAGACCTGTGATAGGTGTGATCTATTCTACATACTAACCCTCAAAAATAACTCCAGGATAGAAGTCACTCTTATAAAGTGTCCAGAACTTTGGCTTTCTTATCTATAAAAAGCCAACATGCCCTTATGAGAGCCTACTATACGCCATTGCCAACACCCCCTTATGAGAACCTACTATCCACCAGCACTGCTTTGGGTACTAATGAATTTCTTTATATTTATTTCCTTATCCAGTTGCCTGTAGCCTTACAAGTTTCTTTTTTTAATTTATTTTTTATTTTATGTGAATTAATGTATTTCCTGCATGTGTGGCTGTGTGAGGGTGTTAGATCCCCTGAAGCTGGAGTTATAGACAGTTGTGAGCTTCTGTCTGGGTGCTGCGAATTGAGCCCAGGTTCTGAGGAAAAGCAGACAGTACTCCTAGTTGGTAAACCATCTCTCCAGCCCTACAAGTTTCTTCTTTGTCTAGGAAGGAACTAAAGTATGGCTTGGTTTACCAGCTTGTGCAAAGTAATGGTGTTAGTGAGAAGTAACAGCATGTATTTGCAAACTCTTKCTATACCAGTTTAGAACAATGATATTGGACAAAGCCAGGCTTATGAATTTCTTTCTTCCTATTCAACTGTAGTAAATGGGGCCATACTAGTTTAAAAATATTACAGGGAAGAGAGCACATGGGGTTGAGGGCTTTATTTTTTCTATCTGAGATCTCTAATAAGTTTATTTCTGCAAATTGAAGGGTGATTGGCATTGTTAAATTATATGAGGGAAACACATCTCTATCCATTTCATGGGTAGAATATCCTGAGACGGGAGTTCATCAGGACTATCCTAGATGGAAGTTCAAGTGAGAAAGAAAAGTGGGATGTCTGGGAAAGCCCCACCCCAGGAACTCTGGACACAGAAACCTGAAGCAGCATCTCTGCTCTAAGCATGGTAAGCTGGGAGCACAGCTGCCCATGCATCATGTACACCTCCCAAACAGCAAGTTCAACCTGAACTCCCATTTGTGTAATTCTATTTCCTATTGCGTCTCTCACTAATGAATGCCACAAATACTAGGCAGTCCAGGAAACAAATTACCTCCTATATTAGGGAATGTAATATGTCTCGCTTCTGTGCTTTATGGCATTCACAAATACATGCTGACACCATCAGCTACAACTCCAGTCTGTAATTTTCCATGTTGTGTGATGTGTCAGAGCAAATGTTGTCAGTTAGGGGATTTCAAATAGATGGAGAGTGTAGAAAACTACAGAAAGGACATTGGAAATTTGAATAAAACTAAACACGTTTTTTAAAGAGAAGTAGATTATGATTTCTTATTGGGTCTTCACCCTCTGCTATGGCTGAAGAAACAATACAAGATGACAATAGAAATAACAACAAAGTGCGTGCATGCACACACACACACACAACACATGAGAAGTTAGTGGAGTCTGGGTTATAAAGATTTTGAGGTACAAGGCTTAGAGAAAGAGGGGTGAACCCATCTAATCCCATGAACAGGTTATCTGAGATGAGTATTTAGTCATGTTTTTAATTGGCTGTTCCTAAATACTTCTCTTTTAAAGGTAAGTCCAGTGTCTCTCTTACCTTCTTTAGCAGATACATATTTTGTTTGAGACATAATTAAACATAATAGATTAGTTGCTGAGTTAAAAGAAATTGTCTGCTTTTATATTAACATTTCTATTTCTGGTTTCTTCTGAAAACATGAAATACCCCAACCTGGGAATCATTCTCAAATTCATTGACTCACTCTCACTCACTTGCTCGCTCACTCACTCACTCACTCACTCATTCATCCCTTCCTTCCTTTCTTCCTTGCTTCCTTCCTTCCTTGCTTCCTTGCTTCCTTGCTTCCTTCCTTCCTTCCTTCCTTCCTTCCTTCCTTCCTTCCTTACTTCATCAAATATCTATACATTAATGTTTGGGAGGCTCCAGAAAGTTCTATCTGCTGTTCTGAGGTTCACATTCTATCAAGGAGAGAATTTCAGGGTTTTAGAAAATSTAAAAGAAGGGGGAGGCTTTCAATTGGGCATCACTGAAGGTTACTCTTCCAAGGTGGTAACATCTGAACAGAAATAGAAATGAAGGGGGCAGTGTGGGAATCTTTTATGCCCAGGATCAGAAAAAGGATGGGAAAGGGAGATAATAGTAAGATGCTCATTGTCTTTAGACCACAGGAAACAGTATGGCCAGGAGAGGACCAGAGGATGGGAGTGGTAAGAGATCAGAGGGAAGGCTACATCTGGTTCTTTGGACACTTACAAAGAGAATGGCCTCATTCATTATGGATCGAATCTTATTGATGCTTTAATGTAACTGCAATATGATCAGAACTATATTCTCAAAAGAATGGTCTACCTGCCTACAATGGGGCAGGGGAGGAGCCAAAATATTCAGACTGTCAAATAGTGTAGGGAAATGCTGGCAGCTTGTGAAGTTGGAGGCTAATGACTCCATTTGGATTAGTCTGGGCAACCTGTAGTATGCTTTCAGGAACTTTGTAGAAGTGGAGGAGGAGTAAGAATCACAGCTGAAGCCTAGACCTGGGGCATGACCCACGAGAGCAAGTGGCAGTGGTAATGATCCCTCTTGCTGAGATAGGAAAAACTAGAGGAAGATGGAGGTGGTAAGAAATGAGAAATTCTACCTGGGCCACAGCAAATGAAAGGTTGGTCCTAAACATACCATGGAGTCATCATAAAGGCAGGTACACCCGAGCATCTGGAGTTCAGGAGAAAAGAAAGCTGGAGCTACCAATATGGAGTCACATCAGTAGGGGTTCCTGGGACGGAACAGATGACCCATTTAAGTGGAAAGGTTTATAAAGACGGTCATATAAACTTGTGGACAGCAAGAAGATTAAAATCGGTGAGAGACAGCAAAGCATCTCGCCAGCAGCTGCAGATGAGAGCAGCTTTTAGCATGGAACTGCAGGGAGAAGGGGACAAAGGCTTGGTGGAAGCTCAGGGGAGGGGAAGGCATGGTGTGGGAGTAGTGACTGCTCAGGGGGAGCTTTGCCCTCCAATAGAGAAATGCTCTGCTGCTTGCTATTCCACAACCAGCTAGAGAGCAAACTCCTCCTTTCYCACCGCCAGTTGCCTTCTGACTCTTACCAAGCACTGCAGGCCTCACAGGATATGGAGGGGGTCTTTCTGTTGTTGTCCAAACTGGGGATGAAGAGAATGGGAGTTGTTTTGGAGTAAGAAGATGGACAGCAGGAGGAGACAGAAGAGACCAGGAGTGAGGAAAGGAGCCTGGAATCAATAGTCATGGATTTCAACTGAGACCTGTGGGATATTGTTTCCAGGATCACTGAGTTTACAAGGACAAACATGTAGGTCTACTGGAAGGGCATTGCCAAGAGTATGTGGTGGAGGCTTCCATGAGCGAGGCAACTCCCAAAGAACAGCCACTTGGCAAAAATAAACTTGAGGTTTAAAGAATCTTCCTCTTTAATCTGGAGAATTCATGGATACCTTTAGCTCATTACTCATCTCTCTCATTAGCTTCATCTGTCTGACTGAAGCAGCTATTTAGCTAAGTGAAAGAAGCCAGGCAGAGAAAGACAAACACTACACGATCTCACTTTATATGTGAAACCTTAACAAGTCAAGTTCATAGAAGCACAGGGTAGACTGGTAGGTTCCAAAAAACTGGGGCAGGCACACCTCAGGGGATAAGGGTCAAGGGACAGAAAACACTAATTTAAGCAAGAAAATAAATGCGAGAGATCATTTCAGACCACCATGGCCATAGTTGCTTTAAAATAGGTTATTTTTGCATTTGCTTATTTATTTGTGTTGAATAGATGTGAAAATTTGCTCACCTTGAAGGGAGGTGAGAGGACAGCATTTCTCCTTCTGCCACATGGGACCCAGAGATCAAAATCAAGTTGTCAGATTTAGCATCAACTGCTGTTTCCTGCTGAGTCACCTCCCTGGCCTATAGGTGGTGGTTGTTGTTTTTTAAGACAATGTATTGCATTCATGAAAATTACTTTTAGCAATTTTTCTTTTCAGGTAGATTTTAAAGGCTCTCACCTCACATACAAAGTAACAAGTAGATAAGAGAATATGTGTTGGTTTGCTTGATTTAGCCACTCTATAACAGAATTTCAAAATGGAGCATTGTACATCTCAAATATACATAGTTGTGTCAGTTAAAAGTAAAATGTTTAATATAAAGAATTGGGCTTTAGTTCCTTCAGGCTCATCTCTCCATCCCTTTCAGAGGAACACATTAAAGATTTTTGGCTCCTGAACTTGAATCTAGATTCTGTCATTGAGCAGTGTGACAGTGAACAGGTCATTTACTCTCTCGGTCTCAGTTTCCTTATCTGTAAAACTGAGGTAATAATTAAGCCTCTCTCAAAGGGTTGCTTGAAGATCAAACATGTTAATGCTTCTGAAATGCTGAGAGCAGCAGCAGACCTAGAGTCTGTACCCTGTGAGTGTTAGCTGTTCTTACTGCTGCATTGTCATCACTCATGAAAAGCATCTAATGGGAAGAAGATGGCCAGAGGAAATAGATGTGAACTTACTTTCCCCAAGTAAGAGGACGCCTCTTCTTGTCCTTCCTGTTTCAAGGCAGACCATCATCTATTGATTTCYTAACCACAGTGCCCTGTAGAGCCAACAGCTGCCTTTTCTGATTTTGTAAAGAGTATATGCCATCTAATATGGAAAGAAATGGTGAAGGAGCCTCGTGAATCAAAAGAGCTTTGGGCTTGCTGTAGAAATGCAAACCCCATGGAAAACATAAAAGAATCTAGAACTGTGTTTATTTTTTTAGCCTCCATAGAGAAATGGTCCTGTTTATTCCTGGCACTCAATTTCATGTTGGAAGTGGTAAAGGCGTTAAGCCCAGGATTTTGTTAGTTCCTGGATCCAGAGGGTTAGAAGGTTGTTCCAGTAAATTTTATTACCTTCCCAGTACAGATGCTTCTCTATTTATGATGGGTTTACATCCCAATAAACCATCATAATTTGAAAAGAGCTTACGCCAAAAATGCATGTAACCTACTGAACATCACACCTTATCCCAGACTGGCTAATCTATTCAAGTGCTTCCCATTAGCCTATAATTGGGCAGAACTGTCTAACACAAAGCATGGTTAATATATTYACAGAACGTTGAGTATCTCGGTCACYTATTGACTCCGGTGCTGAAAGCTAATAACAGAGTAGTTGTATGGACGTTCTTTTGCACCGTCTCAAGTTGGGAGGGCACAATCCACCCACCAGGTCCTCAGGTTATTCCTCTGGCTATTGCTGCTGAGCAGTGCTCAGATCATCTTAATTCTTCTYATCCAAAGTATCTTTGGCACAACCGAAGTTCACTTTGGAGTCTCAGATTGACACTAAAGTCAGACGAGGGGACACTGTTGTTACTGTTGAGTGCTTCTTCTTCAGGCCCCATTCAAGCCAACCATTCCTTTCCTTATCCCATTCCGGAGGTCAGCTGAGTCTTACACCATAAAGAAAACAAAACATTTACCCATTATATATGCTCAGAGCAAGACATAATGGGAATGGATCTAATGTAATGGACAGGCTTTGAGTCTCAGGAGTTGACAGGAACCACTGCAGTCATTGTTTCTGTAGTCTTCCCTCCCTCCAGTGACTCTCAAACCTTTCTTATTTTAGCTAATAAGAAATGATGCTTTCAAAGTGACAAAGGGTCATCATCCTTGCATCCCCTTAATATATACTCAACTAGACTGTTGGGATTTCAGAATTGTTTTTAAAGTACACTCCAAAGACTCAGGGATTGTTGACCATGTGTTCCAAGGACCAGTACTCAGTGCTCTTCTCAGAAACAACAGTCACAGACCCAATATGTGACACCAGCAGGACCTTTCTCCCCTTTCCTTTGCAAATAAAAGTTTATAAAAAGAAGCACCAACTCCAATCACAGAATCCTGGGTTTGAAATGAATGGTCTTACAACAAACATTTCTGTCTGCAGATGTCTAAACTTTTCAAAAGATGAAAGGAAATTAGGGCTGGCATGTTTCATTAATTTGGCACCACCTCAGGGGAAACGTGGTACTCATTTTACTTGGGTGGATTATGAGATGTGTCAGTTTTTCCATTCTCTTTCTCCAGGGCATTTTTTTACTGCAAGGCCTGTCATGATGACGTCACAGATCCCAAAAGAATTAAAAAATGCGGCTGCAGGCGGCGTAAGTAGTATTTCTTTCTCCCTCCCTGCCCTGTTCCCCGTCCCAGCCCTCAATYCCTTTTTCCTTCTCCTTTTCCTATTAGAGGGACATTAAACACCAAGTGCTCTCTTGAATGTGTTTATATATTTCACCCAGCAGTTTAAAGAAACATGAAACAAATACCTGTCCTTGCTTCAAGCAGAAGATGAAAAAMATTACAGTCAGTGCCTGGGTGGGAACCTAGTACCTACTGCCCACTTCTCTAGAAGTAGACATCTCTGGCCCACACAGTTAAGCATCATGGAAAAAATGGAGGATACCTACAGCTGTGGAGGGGAGGATGGTCTTTAATACCATGATTTCTAGTAACTAGGAGGTCCCTAAGTGTAGACCATACATAATCTTAGTAGGAAAGTGAGTCTCAGAACCTAATCTAATCTCAAAAAGAAAAGCACTGGACTGCCTTTCAGTTAGAATTCTTGTAGGTTCATAKTTAGATCACCCCAAACACCAAACTAGTGCTTCCAATAAAGCAATCAGCCACCAATGTCCCGAAGGCCATCCTTTATGTCTTGAACCTCAACATGCCCCCACATAAGGGACATTGCTTTCTGGAGTGAACTGTTCTGGGCTCAGAAGCTTCCAGCATAATCTCACTTTGTTCTACCAAAACTTCCTAGGGAGCCTCAGTGGAGACTCAGGAACCCTGGCTTATGATCTCCACAGCCACCACACTGTGAAGCTGGTTTCTACTTTGGGGATGGTCAACCTTTTGCAGCAATTACAACACACACCCTTGAATATATCGTTCTGAGCACTAAAGAAAAGTGAATGGAGTGATACCTCTTCGATGGTGACTTGAGGTTCTAAAAGTTCCTCCTGATGGTTGCTTTGGTCCTCACCATAACCCTGCATAATTATCAGCAGTATATTTAATCAAAGTTAGAGTAACAATAACCCTTCCATGTTTAGAGAGAGGATAATATTGCTGATAGCCATGCAGCCAGCGTTCATAGCTTCAAGTCCCCCAGTGCCTATCTCAGTGCTTGTGTTCTGAGGTCCCAACCTTTCTGACAAGGGAAGGATAACCTTGAGTTAAATGAGTGGGAAGAGAGTTATGRAAGATCACCCCCATAAAATACATTTTTACAAGCAGAAATTAGTCAAAAGGCCACCATTTCTGGGGTATGCCACCCRAGGGTCTTGTCACTGGGCTGCCTGAAGGGAATGGATAAAACCAGTAAGAYGTAAAGATGGTACTGCCTAAACATTAATAAGTTGGTTTCTTGGGAAATACCAATGGGCAGTACTTGGTCTAGTGAAGTTTCTGTAGAAATCCTCTCAGATTCCCTTCCATACACCAGCTGAGGCCAACTTCTTAACATGTATCGTTTGCTTCCTCCAAACTCTGTCACCAGCCCCAGAACAATTCCATTATTCTCTCAACCCACAAGGAAGAGCATGTGAGTCTCTTCTGGTCAACKGCCAGGCTCCAAGCATCACTTAGTCTACACCACTATACGTCTGAGAACTTAGAAAACCAGCAGAGATCCTCAGAGTCATTCCTGTTAGAAGGATGCCCTGTTAGGAAGGGCATCCTGAGAAGAGATGTAAACAAGGGAGAGCACCAGAGCAAGGCRGTGAGCTCTGCAAGGAAACTCGCACAGTGGTGATGGGGGTAAAATGTCTAGGGGCATGTTGAGGTCAATAATCCATGCAAGGGTTTTTTTTATATAAGCAAKTTCCTCCTTTGGGAGCATTAGTGAAGTGGCAAGACTATGKGGCTACAAACTGAACAGCCATCCAGTGTGCTTGTGAGTAATCTCTTCATGATGCTCTCTTCTAGGCGCCAATGATGGAATGGTGAATGAGATTCCTTCTGAGCCCTTTATCTAGCAAATATAGATAAACCCATATCATCTTACCAAATWTATAAATTCATAGAGGCCCACTTGCTAAGAAGAGGGGAAGGGCTGTCTGAGGATGCGAGGGCTCTTACAGGATGGCCACTGCTTCATAGCTTGGCAGGTGCTTTGGGAAATGATAGTGGAGATGAGATTGGGGTGGAGGGGAGAGCAAGGGAATTGACTCAAAGTCAGGAAGCCATTTGTAGTGTTTAGAGGATGTATAGAAGAAGGCTGCTGGGGCCTGTGGCACTGGGGGAGTGAGGTACCGAGTGAGATCACACAGGAAGGCAGAGAAGGTGCCGACTAGCTAGACTTCAGTCCTCCACCTGAATACTACCAGGTGATTTGGGGAAAGCAGATGGCCTCCTCAGATCTCAGTTTAAAGGATCTCCTGTGCATCTGGATGGAGAATTCACTTAGGAGGACAGAAGAGAAGAGGAAAGTTGAGGAGAGAACTTCTCTCACTCTCTCTCTCTGAAATTAGGATGTCCCTTATAGGATATCATAGTACATTATGGCATAGCCCTTTTTACATCCTTACCAAAAAATGATTTGACTTCCAGGGTAATTTTTTCATCTTCTTTCCAGGCAAGCAAACAGCAATAAACTTTTAGCTTCATTCTGTTGTGAAAAGCATACTATAATTTACAATACCTTYATTCCCTTAATTTCCCTTGTAGCAGGTTAAGCTAGTAAAATCTTTGGTCTGCCATCATGCATGAGATACRATTGCTGCAAAAGGATTGTCTCCACCAAGCTACTCTTAAATGTGACAAGGCCATGGACTGTGTGGTTAATATTTGATACTAATCAGAATGGTCCAAATGTTGTTTTTCCCAATTAGAGGGCCATAGCCCAGAGGGCAGGATGCAGACATGTATGGGAGGATTAGAATAAAATGAATAATTGAGTATAAGCCTCCCCCATGAAGGCCAGGCACTCAAGAAATCAAAGATATGTTTGGCTGTAAAGAAACTTTTCACAAGAAATAGTTATTATTGTCAACATATAGAAGAGGATGCTAAAGCACCAGCCAGGCACATCTTGGTTTTTCAAGATTGGAAAGGACAGTTGACTCACCCAGTTATTTATCCAAACCTCTCAGTGCAGCAATTAGTAATTCACCATGGGATGATAGAACTGGACAAGAGCAAAACTACTGACAGTCTCTAGACTCTGTTTTCCCAACCTCCCGTCCCTACCCAGTTTCTCCTTCCCAATCCCTTCCTCCCTGCTCCTTTCCTTTTCATTCAATAACCTTCGATGTTTCATGTCCTCTACCAGCGAAGTATGGAGTGTGGACATTCCATTGTGGAGATCCTGTTCTGGTAGTATAGTTGAATTTGTGCATCTCTTACCATGTCTTCCTAGCTCTCCATCCATTCAGGAAGCAAGTCTGATCCAGATGTCTAGCCAAGGAGCAATCTCTCAGACACTAGCATTTATTCATTTTCTTTTTCTGTGTCACAAACCTGGTCTGATGATTTATCTTCCCCTCCTTCCAGCCTCTGAGACGTTGCCAAGGGTAAACTCCTAAGGGACAAGTCATGTCTAGATTGATGTGTGTGAAAGAATTTCCTTTAATTTCTAATCATTGACATATCTTTGATTTATTTTGTTTCCTCTTTGCTGCCTTGGAATACGGCCCCTACTCTATTTTAACTGCACCCTGGTAGTGATCTATTGTGAGTAACATGGGCTCCCAGCAGCCCAGAGTCTAGTTTTCCTGGTCTTTTCTCTAGATGAGATACTTTTTTTTTCTGTACAGTTTTAGTTTCGTTTTACTTTTGGTATTCGTGTTGCATGTAGCAGTTACATCATGCCCCAACTCGCTCATGCCCTACACAGTCCTTGTAGAGTAGCCAGGAGCTGGAGAGTGCCCAGAGCCTACTCTCGATGCTCCCACCCATCCCCCAGCCTCCAGCAAGCTCTGGACACGGTCTTATTTTTCCATCCGAAAATAAGACCCTGACAACAGTGTGTTTCTCTTGAAGGCCTTTGCTCAGGACTTTTAAGGGACACTGATTAGGCTAGAGTAATTGCCACTCTAGCTGTAGATGCTTTGTCCATTGGGGGTCATGGTCATGCTTGCCTTATGATAAACGATACTTGTTTTTCCCTGCTACAGAGCTTGAATTCCTCTTGAAGGAAACACATAGGCTACATATATATTCCTGAGTTGTGATATATATATGATATGCCCCTGGGTGGCTTATATGTAAAAATGTATATTTATATAAATATATAATCATAGAGACATTCCATAGAGAAATACAATGATCACATTACATATGCCTCTCTGTACAAGAAGGTGCTTGCTGGAGATTTAATTGAATACCCATTTGGGACTGTAAGTATSTGCCTTCCTGGAGATAAGTGGTAATTACTTCCTACGGTCTATGGCACTTCCTGGCTTTCAAAACTTCTCCTTTCGGCGAGACTCAGTGATTCCTCCACAGTTCCTCTGTGAAAGTTAGGCATCCTGRAGGATMCACGTGCTTATTTCAGGGGGAAAAGACTGTTAGTCAATTCAAGGAGATTACTCTTTTGTTTTTTTCACGAATGAGCCATGTAGGAATCTAAGCAAGCCTCTACACTTCTCTAACTTACTCAAGGCATGAGATCCCTGTCGTCCAACCAGATATAGTTTTT
>BDUI01003694.1:13619-29935 GCA_002335545.1 Apodemus speciosus
TTTATATTGTGCTCAGAGCAATTCACACTTGAATTTCTATCCAATAACTTGACTTCTTTCTCATACATGCTCAAGTTGGTGGAGCCTCTTGTGGTGGTGTTGATTTCATTGTCTTCCTGCACATTGTTCCAACTCTACAGCTTTCTCCTCTTCTCCCCTGGCTTGAAGAAGTGGCTAGGTGAAGGGAATCAACGCCTGAGTGTCCAGTTCATAAAGAAAATGTACTTGATGTTTTCAAATAGTCCATTTCCCTGCCCCCCATATTGCACAATGCCATAGTTTTCCAAATTTATGAGTAACCGGAGTTTGGGAAAGTTTCATCCATGACTACTTCCCCAAAGTACTTGAATCAAGTTAGATTGTATAGCAGAAAAAAAAAATCATTAAGGGGCTTGTTCGGTGGCAGAGAAATCAACTGATGCACATCATTTGGTGGCAATAAGAAAGCAATGCCATAGCTATTTTCATTTGTAACAGTATGAATCCTCTCAGCCTGCCCTTGTGCCGTTCTAATTCTTGGTCAACACAGAAAGCAACTGAGGTATGTGGAAATTAAATAAATTCTTTTGGGATTTTGGCAATGGTGATCAAAGTGGGATTTTAAACTGAGCATCCTGACTCCAGAATGAGACTTCTAAATGACTTTTCACATGGAAATAAATTCATATGAATGTGCACATGGGCAGAAACTGGGTCATTTTCCTCTGCCACCCTCACTCCCCTTAAAATCCACTTTTTTTGTCCGGGAAGGGAAAAGTGACTTCTAGCTACCTCATTGGGAATACCGGGGGAAATGTGTTGCACTATTGAATGTCATCTGCAAAATGTGTCACCTCTGAAAAAAATATTAAGATCTCTGCCTAATGGGAAACCGAGTGGGTAAACAGATGGTCACAAAACTGTCTGTCTGGGAAGCGTGATGATGGGAACATGTGCACAGGATCACGAGACAGCCAAGGAAGCAGCAACYGCCTGGAAAGGTTGCTTGGAGGAGGAAATGGTTGACTTCTGTCTTAGAGAAAAAAAGAGGAGTCCACCAGGGAAGGAATGGATGGAAAGACAAGAAGGCAGAAAGAGAAATGCATGCCAAAGAGCATTCCATACTCATGTGTGTTGGTGATGGGAAGGTCTTAACAGGCTTTGGCAGGTAAATCTGTGGGAACTCCAGRTMAACATTTGTGGTCACTGTTGTTTCTCATTTGTGGGTTTGCTCTGTGCAGTGAGTAGGATTTTAGCTTACAGAGCATTTGGAAACCAATGAAGGATCTAAATCTCARCAACYGTGTGATGCTGACAATAAWTTTTTTTTTCAAAATCACTGTGGAGAAAATAAAGAAATGAAATTAAGAGACCTGGGAAGATCAGGAGAGGGGCTGTGATTCTGACTGACTTGCAGAAACTGTTAATGTGCAAGAGAATGCAGTCCTTAGCCCAGCAGAAGGATAAAAGGGAGACTAGCCAAAAATAGAAACACTGAAGGACGAGGTGACAGAACCGATTCTAATTGCTGGGTAAAGAAAGGGAAGACTCTAAGATGTATAAAAGCTCTAACTCAAGTAACTGTGTGAACTCGAGCTATTTCCCATGAGTAGAGTATAGAAAGAGAAGAATCTGGGGTATTCAAATGTATTCACTTTTTATTAATTACTTAATKTTTGATACAGSTCTTACTATATAGGGCAGGCTAAATTCACCACCTCAACCCYGTTTCTTCCTTATAGAGGCTGGCATTAAATAATGAACTATAACTCTGKGTCTCACACTCATTTTGGGTAGAAAACTTCCTAGCCATGTAYAGAGTAGAAGCTGGAGGTAGAAGAATACACCTTCTCAGAGGACTGGAGTTYCAGAGATAGAGTCTGGGAGCAATGTGCTGTGGAAATCAGGCTGAAGCTTTGGGGTTGGCTGTGGTCTCAAAGAATCTGTTGAAATAGCATTGTTAGGAGAACCAGAAAAAGTCCAGACTGCCTAGAAATGGAAGGGTTAGTGTTGGGGTACAATAGGCTGGCAAAAGACATGGTCTGAGCAGTCTGAGGTAAAGTTCTAGAGAACGACCTGAATTGTGTCAACAGAAGAGAAGATCCCATGAGGCTGAAAATAGTTATCTATCCAAATACCCTAGAGAGGCCAGCTGTCAGGAGAAACCAACTGTACAATGGACTGGCAGAAGGTCTAGGGTGAGCCTGAAGGGACAAGGTTTTATTGGGACAAGGAGGCAAAGTCGGGTGATGGCAATTTGAAAATAAAACAAAATAAAACAACAACAACAACAACAAAAGGAATGAGCAAGGAATGTTCGCTGGGGTCTCCACTCTGAACACTGAGTGCWGGRTCATGTATTTCATTTTCACAGTTAAAGTGTGTCTTACATGTCATAAGCAAGTGCACAATGCTATTTATATGCCACTTAACGACTTCATCTTACTGATCTTTTTTTTTCTCAATGTAACCAATTAACTTTTATCCATTTCTCAAAGCATAAGCTTTTAAATTAGCAACAGCAAAAAGGTTGAATAAATCAGGTCCCTAGTTACCTTAAGTCCTTTCCCTTTCATTTATCTCCTGGTTTTTTTTGACACTGACCTTTCTGGAGTAGCCATTATTCCATATTTAGTTCCTTTTGAAAGCTTTATGGTTCTAACTCAGTTGGGAAATGTCATCGCTCCTGTTGTCCAGTYTTGCTTGATGCCCTCCCCTTAATGGCATCAGTTTTAAATCAACCCAGAAACAATGTAACCTAATTTCCCTGTTACTTCTTCCTGGGACTTGATTCAGCACTTCCTTCATGTTTTTGTTTTGAACTGTTAGTGATATTATAAAAGACTGCTACATTGTACCTAATCACTTTATTTAGTTTAGGAAACATATACCTTGAAAACAGAAGACAATTGATATGTTGCCAGGATGAAACAGGAGTGCATGAGTGTATATATACATGTGTATACAGGTGTGTATACAGGTGTGTATACAGGTGTGCAGGCAGAAGTCCAAATGACCCTGTCTTCCTATATCATATTCCACATTATGTTTTGAGACATGGCCCTCACTAAATCTGTAACTCATTGATTCAGCTAGATTAGACAGCTAGAATACATCTAATATCCATATTTCTCCATCGTTCCAAGGTTGGGGTTATGGGTGTGTGCTGCCACACCCAGGTTTTTATATGGATTTAGGAGATCATGTTTGTACAGCAAGTGCTTTTACCCATTGAGACAACTCCCCAGCTCCAAGAGGTGTGTTCTGTTCATGTAAATTCTTATYTGAGCAGTGGTACGAGGAGGTACAAAGTGGACCTCTGAGGCAACTCAGTTGTTCTACCTAAGCAGMAGCCCAGCAGKGCAAGTCAAATTGATTCATACCTACTTAGCTCAGATTCCACTTTGATGACTCCATGGGATTTTGCTGAGACTTATAAAARTAGACAGAGACGTATTTAAACRGAGTATCTTTATACTGAGTAATAAACACTATACATACAACTAAGTTAGCATAAATACAGATTCGGCCACTCATAAACAGTATTCAGAAGGGATGGCAATCAGATTCCAGTCAGCTTCCACACCAGTTTAAGGGTAGTTAAAAGAAGCACAGGCAGGAGTGCTCACGTGCGTGCTCTCTTGGCCTATTCCTGAATCACTTTGCTTTTCATCTTCTGAAATATCTGACTTACTGTGGTGCAGGACAGCTTAGGCCAGACTGTATRCATATGATCTTCAGTGAGGTAATGGCACTGTAGGGATGGCTCTTCATATGTAGATTTGGGTCTAGCCATCTATATGGAGGGTACAACAAAGTCACCTTACCTATGGTTAGAGAATGTGTGGTGTCTAATTCTTTTCACAATTCCTATCACTTTCTTTAATCTACCTAGACTACCCAGGACTGCTGAGCCTCCTTTCAGCTCTGTAAGTGTGTTTTCTCTTATGCTTGTGGGAGAAGTTTCTTTATGTCTGTGACTTTGGAGTAGGGTGAAAAAAGTTCTGATATGGGAAAGTCCTTTAACAAAAATCCAATGTTTCAATAATAAAATGGAATGGATAGATATGACAGGAATATATCTCAGCATAATAAAGGTGATGTATGAAAAACTTATAACCAATATCATGCCAGATGGARAAAAATCACACRGTACTTGCTCTAAGGTCACAAGAYGGGTGACACTGTCTCCATGTCTAGTTGATACAGTGCTTGAATTCTTAGCTAGAGCAATAARAYAAGAGACAGGATGAAGAGGATACAGATAGAAAAGGAAGAAGCCAAAATGTTTGCCTTTGAAGACAATATAGTTCTMTAATAAGAGACACTAAAAATTCCACCAAAAACATTTAGAGTTGATAGAGATTCTGTCAACAAAGTGCGAGGACATAAAACTACCAGGCAAAAATCAATAGCCGTCTTAACTACTAACGACAAACAGTATAAAAGACCCAGGGAAACAATCTCATTCATACAACAAACAAATTTTTCATATATCACCATAGCCACAATGAAATATTTGGATGTAAACTAATTTAAATAAATCAAAGACAATTACATTTTAAGAAAAGATACTAGGAGATAGAAAGTCCGACTTCCCCATGTCTATGGATAGTAAGAATTAATGTGAAGATAGCTACTATAACTATGTTACAGATCCAGTGTAATCCCAATCAAAATTCCAGGGCAATTCTTCGCAGACAGAAACAAAACAAAACAAACACACCTTAAAATCCATGTGGAGGCAAAAAAAACTGAGCATAGTCAAAGCAATCCCAAACCAAAACAACACCATGAAAGGAATCATCATTCCTGATTTCAAGTTATTTTATAGAGCCAGAGTAAGGTAAGATGCAAGGTYCTTATATAAAACAGACAGGTAGCTCAATGAAATAGAAAAGARCATCCAGACATAAAATCCATGCAACTACAGCTACCCAACTTTTAGACAATATGCCAAAAAGAAGACATTTCTTCACTGTTTGTGTTTGTGGGGAAATCAGCTGAAGCAKCTATAATGAAAATCAGTATTTGAGGTTTCAAAAAAATCAGTTAGGGGTTTCAAACRCTCTATTGGTCCTACCTATATAACCCCCAAACATATAACTAAAGAATTTCATATCCTACTACAGACATAATTACTCAACCAAGTTCATTATTGCTTTGCTTATAATAGCCTGAGAATGGAATCAGCCTAGATGTCCATCARTGGATGAGCAGATAAAGGAAATACGGGACATGTACACAATGGAATTTTATTCAGCTGTAAAGAAAAATGAAGTTTGTAGATAAATGGATGAAAATGGAAAAATAATTACACTGAGTAAGATAACCCAGGCTCAGAAAAGGAATTCATGCCTGGTACTGGAAGCGCCATCAAAAACCTATGACTGAGGTCTTTGGCCCTAGAGTGAACTTATTACCATTGTTTAGCTAAACTGTCATGGAACCAAACTATCTTTTAAATATTTATGTTCATGACCATCAATAAATGCTACCCTGGCCTTTATCAACGAAGCTTCTCTTAACAATGAACAGAAGTCAACGAAGAGACACATGGCTGCTCAAGGGGCAAAGAAGTACACATAGTTAAGTGCTTAATCCTAAAGAGGACATTTACACCACACTCCCTAAGGCTCAAGGATCATCACAGAAGAAAGGGTGGAAGAATGTAAGGGCTGAAAGGGAGGGAGAAGAGCCATAAAAAATATAYTTTGGGCATGACACAATGTAATCATTCTTTCCCTGGAGTAGCTGCACATACAACATTGGCCCTGTCAATCGTCAGTCATGGTCAGAGAAGTGCTCATAGGGTCAGACTTACTCCCAGATGAATCCATTGAGTATTGATGGATTCTGGTGGAGGGACAGCCATTGTCTTCATTTATACCTACTAGGAGTCCACCAAGCTCCAAAAAGAATAGTTCCAAACCCATGGCCAAACAGAGGACCTTGGTTAAGCTCAGTAGATGAACAACAACACCAAAACCCCTAAAGAGAAAAAGAACTCAAACAAATAAACACATGAATGATGCAAAGGACACTTGAAAGTGAGCAAGTAATAGAGAAGGGAGGGAAATTTGTCAGGGTGGAGGGGTTATAATCAGAATGAGATCTCTGCATATATGAAACAACCAACAACCAAATTCAACAAAGGGGAAATAAGACAAATTTATCTTTAATGTTGATGAAATTAAATTAAATTAAACTTTCAATTCGAGTATTAAAACAATGACCCTGCTAAAGAGTCCATTTCTAAAATGAGCATGAGTGGGAAAGTTTGGAAACTGATCCACTTCTTGGTATATGTATAGCTCTCTAATAAGATCCCCATGTTTCCATCGTTGGGGAAACGTTTGTTCTGGAAATTATTGCAGGGCTCTCTGTGCCTGCTACAGATAACAAGTCTTTGCCATTTTTTGTTTCACTTCTTAAATTAAAATATAATTATATCATTTTATCCCATTCTTTCATTCTTCCAACCTCTTCCATGTACCAGCCTTACTCTATCTAGAAATCCTGGTCTCTTCTTCTTTAATTAGATAGATAAATAGATAGATGATAGGTAGATAGATAGATAGATAGATAGATAGATAGATAGATAGATAGAGAAATGATAGATGATAGTTATAGGTATAATGTTTGTATACACATATAAGTATATCTATAAGCACATATGTGTGCATATACATATATTTACATATACTCCTAAATAAATAACACAATATGCTCAGTCCATTTAGCCTTGCTTTTAATCATCCAAAGTAATTTTCTCTGTGGCTCTTTCCTGCTTCATACTTCAAATGACAAGTAATTTGCTCATTCACTTTTTAATTAAACATCTACTAAGCATAATTTAGGGGCATTACAACTAAGTTAACCCCACCTTCCCGCAAGAAGCCTCTCCTCTAGCTGGGAACTTCCAGGACAGGCACACATGTGCTTGCTTCTCAGATTTGTTTAAGAAATTGCAAAGGCAAAGTTAAGGATTAAACAAAGCTTCTCAGTATTCAGCCCAAGAGTTAAAGGGTGACAGAAAACTTTTTAGAGTGAATGGAAGGACAACTCAGGATGGGGAAAGAGAATACGGGTACATTCAGAAATATGAAATAGCACAAACCAGGCCCCAGGAGTATGGGACTGGGAAGGGGCAGGACCTTTACATGGAACTTTGCATAGTTGAACATGCCTGGACTTTGCATGGTAAGAATGTTCTCATCTTGGAGTCATGTAAGTATAAAGAAGAATATTAGTCACTACCACAAAGAACAACTGCATCACACATTTGAGGAAATTTATTATTATAAGGGTGACAAATGCCTGCCAGAGAAGGGTGAGGCTGAGACTGAGGCTGAGGCTGGAGCACCAAGCCAAGGGGCCATCACATGAAAGGAGGCCATGGACAAAGGATTCTTTGTTCTCTGGAAGCTTAGTCAATGGAAGTTTTTAAGGCAGAAGTAAGATTGTGTAGTGTTAATTTGACAGGGAAAAATGATCAAGTCAAATAAAATTCAGGGTCAGAGTTGGAGAAGGGTTGATCTTAGAAGAAAAGGAGCCAATAGACAGTAAACCATTTGTAGTGTGGTGTTAAGTCTTAAATAAAAGTGCAAAGAAAAGGGTATTTACTGGTAGGAGGAATGAGCCGGTTGGAGCTGTAGATAAGATGGACCAATTCAGGATGTCCCCAGGTTGTAAGATTGACTGACATAGTGTCTGGGAGAATGGATACCAGTTCATATAAACTGACTTTTAGTCATCAAGAAGGACATAGGTTTACACCAYGTTTAGGAAAAAGAAAAAAAAAAAGGAGACTTTGACATGCCTAGATGACACTGGGAGAGAAGAGTGCAGTGTACCCAGAAGGAAAACTAGAATTACTAACCACCCACAAGACTCTTACCATTCATTAAAGACAGTTTCTGAGAAGTCTACTTCTCAGAACTACTATAGCCCCAAACTGAGTGACATAGGAAAGTATGGCCAGATTTAGCAGATTTTCATAATTTAATCAGCACAAATACTCTCATTTTAACAACATATAAAAATTAGTTGTAGCCTCTCTTCTCAAAATGCCCACATCTTCCGGTAAAAAAAAAAGCCTATTTATCCATATGAATCAAAAAGCTATTTGGATATCATGTAATCAAAACAACTGGACTGCTTTAATTACTTACTCAGCAAAATAGTTGTTTTGGCACTGAGTAGAGAGAGGACTATGACAGGGGGCCCCTCAGAAGCAGCTGAGCACAGATACCAGGTACAGTGAGCTTCTGAGGGATACACTCACAATGGCTGCTCTTACACAAGTGTGTCTGTTTGGTAAATATTACAAATATCTGCAGTGACTCACAAGAGCTAAGTGCATGTGGTAGAACAGAGATTAAAGAAGYAACATAGAGCATTAGGCAAGTGACATCTGTTCTCCATCATAAGTCAGTGTTRAGATGGGCTCCATGGAGCGTACAACCCGATCAAACAACACTTTCACCACCCTGAGAATGTAATGTTAAGGAAACAGTGACTAAGAAAACAGAGGGAATGGTGAAATATATACACTGTAYGACTCAGTGAGGTGCACACAGGGGACAGAGCAGGAGCTTGCTGCTGTGTCTCAGTCATTTACCCATGAATTCTGTGCTGGTGTGGTACATGACTAAAATATCTATGAGAAAGGTTATTGCTTAGACAGGGAAGATGAAGGGTGAAATTGCTAACTATTATTAACATTCATTGACTTATTCAACAATTTGGGGGCGTTTAATGCATGTCAGATTCGGTAATTTCCAACAGCGAGTGAATCAGACTCACCTGATGATCTGACGCAGACACTGAATTCTTTAGTGTCATTTGGACCACTRAATTGTCTAGTGTACTTTGGACCTCCTAGGTCTTGAGAGACAAGTGGAAGGCTTAAAGTGTTATCTTCATTTTGCTAAGAATGGAAATGGTTTTGTTCACAAATTCAATAGAATTAATAACTGTCAGAGACAGCACTAGACCGTAAGTTCAAGGCTTTGAGTAATAGAACTGTTTTGTAACCAACGTAGTTCCCACAGAACACTTTGAGGCATTAAAGTGATGAAATTTCATTCACAATATGTAAAAACTAGAAATAACCTGAATACYCAACAATAGAATAAGTTAATAATATTTATTACTCACGTGGTAGAACACTATGCATCCTTAAAAATGATTGAATTACAATCATATGCAATGTAAGGAAAATATAAAAGAGTATGCATTGTATATCCATTTGCACCAAGTTTAAGGGCACATAAAATCAATTATGGTGATAAAAATCAGAGAAGTAGCTAGGGAGGGAGAGAGTATAAGATGAGACTTGAGGAGCCATCTGATGTATTGGGAATGAGGGATCCTTGACTAGAGTGAAAGCTACAGCTGCACGAAAATATCAGATTCATTGACTTGTGTGTTTAACACTGGTACACTCTATGTGAATCTGTTTTACAATCACTAATAATGCCAGGAAAGAATTTGCTGTTGAATTTGCTATCTTTGAAGTTGGGTTTTTTAAAATAGTTCCAAAGTCTTAACAATTTATTCTACGGACTGTTTCCTCAGACCCCACTTCAGCCTAGACCTATATTATATCACATCGGCCCAACTTCCRGAAGTGCCAACTCATCCACTCGCTATTGGCCCTGTCACACTGTGTGCAACCTCCTAAACAGGGTGTTGTCATCTTTACTCCTTCCTGGGCTTCTCTGAGTCTCCATTTTAAAGAAAGCCAACATTTTCAGCAAAAATACGCAATCTCTTTTTCAATCTTTTCTCAGCCAACTTTATTAGGGTCTTGATGGTCTGTCATCTCAGTTTACGTTCATACCTTGCTACCTCCATTTCTGTTCACCACTATTTATTGAGTGACTACTTGTGTAAGACATTTCACCAACTGGTAGAGAAATGCAAATGAATGGGACAGAATCTTATCATATCAGTAAAGATTAGAGAGGATAGAACAAATCCAACATACCAATGATCACATAAGCAGAGACAAAATAATTAATAATAATAATAATAATGATAATAATAATGATAAAATAGTTAAAGGCATTGGGAAATCCAGAAGAGAAATGTAAACTCATCTCTCATCTTGGTAGGTTCTTTCTAGACGTTGAACCTTGAATGGAGAAGAGCTAGGTATGACAATCATGGCAAAGTATGGAATAACTAGGAAACAGCACACAAACAAAATATAAAGAGTTCAGGGAGATTAAAATTTATGGTTTCAAGGTGAGGACAAGGCAATGCCTATGGTTGCATGCAAAAGGAGACATCATATCATCAAGGGCCTTGATATAACAACAAGAGTTTGGATTTTATCCAACAGGCGTCAGGAGACTCCCAGACACACCCTAAGCTACGGGCTTGCCAAACTGCACGGTTCTACAGCCATCTTCTCTGCTTTCCCAACTTTTTGCCATAGTAGGTCTTGTTCCTTCAGCGCCAAACACCAGCCCAACCTGGCAAAGTTGCATTTATTGTTCTGAGTTATATTCTTGACAACACAGAAGTGCTTTCATTGAACTTGGCATAGACCTTGGCCACTGGTTCCCAGCAGGCTGGCTGGCTGTGAGAACAAACTCCTCAGCTGTTCTGTTGGCCACAGCGATGGTAGACAAACGTGTGGCTTTAGATTTCACTAGGCTCTTCTCATGTGGCGACCAAGGCCATGTCTTACAGTGTCAAGGAAGTTTGAGATCAACAAATGGTTGGATTGTGTTTTATTTCAAGTAAACTCTGATTCATTTTATATAATGTTGTTTGTCTTTGTGGGAGCTCAGATTCAGATGTGCCATGAACATTTAACAAACTTTGGGATCTAACTTAATTATTTGTGTAGGCTAATCTCATCCTGCTTTCATCTTATTTTCCTCTTCCTGTTTGCTCAGTGTCCTGATTTTTCCATTTACTTTCAAACACATTGTCTATAGTTCTGAGATACATCTGAAATCATTTTGGGGCAATTTGTGCTAGGTTAAATTAATCAACAAATTTCCTTTCTTTGACATCCTTTAATTCAAGTTTTGTGAATCCACTCCAGTACTCTTCAGACCATGCCAATCACTGCCCAACCATCTTCTGTTGCCCCTGTCTTCTTCCTCTTGTATTGCTTTGCATGCAATCTCTTCCCTCATTGCTCCCTTCAGAAGCCCTTCAACATCAGAAACAAAGAGTTTCAATACCCTTATTATTTTGCTAGAATCTAGTACTGCACAAGGAGGAGACACATTTCATGCTTGCTATAGGAATAAATACATATATGATGGAGAAGAAGACCCAGTTAAGTGTATACCTTTAAGAGGGCAGCAAATGACATAGAAAATGCAAATAAAAGTGATGAGGACTCATAGGGCTTCAAAACATATTTGTGATTCTGAAGTTCAGAAATAAGAGAGAAATGGAGGTTGCATGTATTTAGGGGTAAGGGACAAAAGGGTTGCCTATAGAATGGCTGGTTACCAGAACACCACCATGCAAGAATGCTTACCTAGTACCTGCTGAATTATTGGACTGGAGGCTGTGCTTAGGAACTATGAAAACAGAGAAACAAGAACYTTAAAGGAACATGAACCTTTAATCCTCTGATTAAAGACATGTTGCATGAATTTAAATGGTAAAAAGAGAGAGAGCAGCATTTACTAACTCACTTAGAAAAAATCTATGAAAATATTTACTGAGCACTTTTATRCTACGGTTGTGTGACTCATACTCATTASCATCTCCTGTATCATTTAATGCTTTCCCATGTACCCAGAGCATCACGGGCATGTTTCCCCTGAGATACACAATGTCCCTGGAGGGGCAGAAGAGTAAAACCCTTTCCCTCTTCAGTAGATGGAGGGACTGAATCTCAATCAGGATGAAGAGTTCATTCACAGGGCTAGTGGTTGGTGGCACTGAGAGTGAGGTTTCCTGATTCACAGTCTCTAGCACTTTATCCAGGTTATTTTGCAAACTCAACAAGTTCTATACAGTATCTGATATCAGCTTACCAGAGGACTGAAACTATTCTGGGAGTTTCATCCCATTGTTTCTTTTATGCTGGCTTCCTGGAACCTCCGGGATGAAGTCCAAGTTCCTCCGCACTGCATTTGAGGCCCTTCCCAAGCTAGCTCCACCTGCCAGGCAGTGTAATTCCCAAAGCTTTCCCTAGGATATCTGCACCTATTCTGCTTCATTCTCAGAACTTTAACCCAAACCTTTCCAGCATCATAGAATGTCAGGGAGGTTCATTGTTAATGCATCAATATTCTTAACTGCTTATAAATTTTTCCAAGTCCATAAACTATTTCTATTTGTGTTATCTAAGAAATGTTCATGTGTGAAAAAAATTAAATGACTTGTTAAATGGTGTTTCCAATAATTTAGCCTCAAAGCAAAAGTAGAACTCTCAAGATAATGCACCATTTTTATTCCCCATTCTTAAAAACTACATTCCATGAACTAGATATGAACCCCAAATTGAAAGATATACATTATCATACTATGAAGTCACTTGAGGAAGAATATCTACTCCATTCTTCTTTATAATGTTAGACATGTTGAGATATATTCTTTTTGAGTAGGGAGGATGGAGGAGTGGGTGGGTGGGYAGATATGGATGGGTGGATGGGTTGATGAATGGGTGGATGGATAGATAGATGGTCTATGGATGTATGGGTAAAAAGTATTAAAATTGTGAAAAAAATCTGGATTTGCCAATCATTTAAAATGTCTATAATTAACTGGTGGTGGTCTTTTTGCCCTTTTCACAAAACTAGAAACCTTGTTGAACAGATTAAAAATGTTATACGTGATGACAAAATATCCATTTTCTGGCAACAACACAGTAGAAAACTTCTATATCCAATTTCTGTTGTAAATCCCTTCCTCTGGGCTCTCAGATCAGCCTTTTCTCCTTCAGCATGCACACGGTGGTGTCGATTCTCATTTGCAGTATCTCCTGGGCTTGTATTTATTGCTTATTGATTGTCYCTGGTCTAAACTAGGTCTATGCTAAAATTCAAATTCCTCCCATTATCAAGCAGACAATGGGTGTTGGCAGCTATGGAGACTGGATAGAAGATGAACATTGACTTCTGTTTTTGTGAAAAGAACAAAGGATGAGGAGAAAGATGCCCACCCCTCCACCGTTAGATAAATTCTAAACTTTTTTCTTATTAGCAAAGTCACAAACGTCCATGAACGAAGAGTTCCTGTGTGTCAGTTATGGCTGAAGAAGGGAATGAGGCTACTTACTGTAYGGGGGAGGGGCGARGCTRTTGGATGCCAGTGGCAAAAGGTAGCTTTTTTTGCTAATGATTTCTAAGGATGTTTACAAAAAAAAATTTAGGTGGCATTTCCTTTCCATGGAGTGTTTTCTATGAAGACATTGCATCTTACCCAATTCTTGATTTTTTTTTTTTACTCTTTCATTTTTTAGTAATGTCCATGTGCACAGCATACTGAAGCAAGGTATTAAATTAAGAGAAGAGACCACGGGATGTATGTTTACTGTCCACTGAGCTCTGAGCTCAATATAAACATGGTTTTTAGAAAGGCAATGGGCATGAAGTTTTCAACTGAAAAATAAAAAAACCCACATAATATTAGAATTCGTGGGGCTGAAGAGATGGCCCAGAGGTTGAATACTTCCTATTCTTTAGGAAGACTGAAGCTTAGTTTCTAGCATCCACAGCAGATTGTCCTTCATTTCCCAACTACATGTGACTGTAGCTCCTGGGAATCTGCTGTCCTATTCTGGCTTGTACAAGCCGTTCACAGTCACACAGAGAGACATATACGCATACACATGAAAATGAAGCGTTTGTGGACATTTTTCATATCTTGGGATTTATTTTTAATCTAATTTTTTTCTCTTTAACTAAAACACAAGTGAACTAAACACAATCATAGAAAGTATAATTAAATCCTGAGAAACAGTATGTGTGATGTAGTTTTCTGTAGAAAAGGAGGAGGAMATTTCAAAATAAAACACTGGATACTGGGAAATGTTTCACCTCCATTTTTTCTTTTACTTTTTCTTCCTCTTTCTATAGCCATTACCTCTTCATTCCTTTGCTCTCTTCCTTTCTCTCTCTGCTTCTTTTGCTCCTCCAAATGATATTACATTAGAAGCAAAGCTTTCAGTTACTATTCAGTATGAACTTAGGAGAATTGCTTAAACTTCCCCTAATATTGGAAGACTCATTTTTGAACATTTCTAATTCTGTGATACTTTTCCCTTGGACCAAACTAATCCACCATCTTTGGCCTCTTCTCCAGTCACACTCTTTAGGAGTTTCCCTTGGTGAGATGGGGCACAGCACTGATTCTAGACCTACATGAATAGAAACACATTGAAGTACTGGGTAGAAGTTGGATGAGATCTGGTCCAGACTTTTAACCATGGTCATGTAGACACTTCTGAACAATACAGAAAATCAGGGGGTGCAGCTCCGGGGAATCACATGGACCAAATTCCACGTTCATTAAAAGAATGCACACCTGTCAGCACTTGTATCTCTCCCGGTCAGTTTCCTTCTCAATCTGTCATGCTAATTGTTAATCTTCTTTAAACCGGCTGATCCTTGTTTCTCTCTAACATCGATAAAATTTGAATTATCCCCCTTGTATCTCATTCCCGGATTGGACCCCAGTTAGCCTGCCAGAGCTGTTTTCTACRTTCCTGGCCTCTACCCTCAGGCAGTAGGAGTGTCATACTTGTGTCTCCTTGCTGTGCAGGTTGTCCTGTGCAGTCAATTTACATTCTGCACTGACTTCATGCCACAAATCACTGAAACCTGGAGCACTCTGAAGGTCAATAATCCCTCATTCCACGCACATGTCAGGCTGAGCGCTACCCCTTTAATTTATTTGTATTTCCAGTATAGGAACACCTCTGAAGCRGATTATTCTAACATCTATGTGAGGACACTTTGTATTACTCAATTTCCACACCCTAAGCTTTCTTGCTAATCTCCCCAACTGTCTCTGACCTAGGAAGATTCAGTCACTGCTTAGCTGAAAGACAATGTGACATTTTGAGATAGAGGTATCTCAAGAGTTTCCTGAAAGGGGAACTGATATCCCAGTCCAAACCCAAGCTGTCCTAATGACACTGTTCAATTCTAACAGCAGACATTAACAGGCCTGTTCACATTCTGCTTAAAAGGCATAACAGTGGTATCTATTAACAGTGCTTAAGAGTTTGAACATTACATGGCCCTGAGTTCATCTAGCAGGTTGCYGATCTCCAAGAAAGTCACAAAAATCTGATGATAAGCAATCCCCCTCCTGCTCTCAGGAGCCAAAAAGAAGGGATATTGATTGAAATTCCAGCAAGACTGGAGTAGCATCACATCAGAAAATGACCCTACATGGTGTCACAAAGCTTATTTTTCCTTATGTCTTTGTTCCTGGGAAATAATCTCCTCTACCCTTCTCTGCCTCTCTAAAATTGCTCTTTCAAAGTTGGTTAGGGAGAAATACATCCATTTACTTCATCAAAATCATTACATCAGGCTGCAGTGTTTAGGGTCGAGCAGCGCTGTGATTCACTTGGAAAAGCTTTACAAGAACACTATGGATTACTTTGAGGTGGGGGGTGGGGGTGGAGAGCGAGACCTGAGCCGAAGTTATGCATAATAAACCGATAATCGGAGGCTCGGAGGGGACAGTGTACAGATGTTCACAGGAAATTTTCTCTAAACTTTGCTACACATTTGRAAAAAAAAAYGTTTTACTCTACACTGTTAGGGGACAACCCCTCCCCCTTTCCACRCATAAGACAAAGAGTCATTTACACACTCTGGTAGCTCACTGACAGCACTACGACCTCAGCACAATACAGGATTTGCTTTCCGCTGATGTGCAAATGGACGGGTCTTCATGTTGCGAGGCTGTAATTAGGGCGCCAGTTTAGAAATCTGGCAGTCAGTGCTAAATGGGAACAGTTTCTGCTTTGAACTGCACTCATCAAAAGGCAAGATGGAACACGGGCTTTTGTCACKATATGTCTGCATTGTAACCCGATGAAGGTCCAATTCAGCCAGCCCCGCTGTGTTTCTGCAGGCTCAGTTTTACCCAGGATGGCAAGCAGCTCACCCTGGTGTTGAAGAGAAAGAGGAAGGAGCGGGTGCTGCAGCACTTTGTTCTATATCATATCTGYATTCTTGAGAGTAACAAAAGGCATAGATAGGAACAAACACGCGGCAGCACCGTCTGATTGGAAAGCATAGTAGGAACCATTAAAGAGGAATGTTAAGGAACCATGACTAAAGCTGCCCGTCCATATGGATTCATATAATCTACTGAAAGAGGGGGCCATTATA
>BDUI01003695.1:7883-22114 GCA_002335545.1 Apodemus speciosus
TTTTAAAATTTACATTTCAAATGTTATCCCCTTTCCTGATTTCCCCTCCAGAAATCCCCTATCCCATTACCCCTTCCCCTGCTTCTATGAGGGTGTCCTCCCACCCTCCCACCCACTCACTTCCACTTCCCCACCCTGCCATTCCCCTACACTGGGGCATTGTGCCTTCACAGAACTAAGGGCCTCTCTTACCATTGACCTCCCTCCAGGTCATCCTCTGCTACATATGCAGCTGGAGCCATGGGCCCCTCCATGTGTACTCTTCGGTTGGTAGTTTAGTCCCTGGGAGCTCGGGGGTCTGATTGGTCAATATTGTTGTTCCTCCTATGGGTTGCAAACCTCCTCGGCACCTTGCTCTAGGACTATGACAGCCAAGCCAGTACACTTGTCACTAGGGCCTCATTCGTATCTCTTTGTAAAATAGTGTACAAACAGTGATGCAGCACAGACACTGAGGAAAGTGAGCATATTTTTAGCAAATTTGATTATTAATTTTTCATTTGATTATACAGAGTCAACTTTATTTGATTACTTTTACATAAATAAAGTAAAAATATAGTTATTGAAGATGAAATAGCTGAAAACATTTCTCTGGTATACAGCAAATGATGACTAAGTCTTTTCTAAGGAAAAGCTACTTAAGGTAGAGTCAAATAATTTGTTCTTCTTTCACCTTTGTACATTTTAAAATTAGGTCATGCAGTTTCCTTGAAAGGATCTACATTTGAAGTAAATTTTAATGTTGTTTGGCTGGGTTAATACATTGTTACCAGGATTCGAACTTCCCATCTCATCCTGGCATGTAGAGTTTTATCTTTGGTGACCCTGTTCTAGTTTCTCTATTTGAAGATAAATGGAGTGTGGCAAGAAGAAAGGGGGGATCATCTTGGTAAATGTAAACATTGGGTAGAATTCAGCCTCTGTTTTATCCTGAGTGAGAGACTCAGCCTTATTTCTCAGACACCCTCACCCAGTGACACTCTGGCCAAATATAAACGAGGGTATTGCTTTAGTTCAGAAATCCTTCTGGGCCAAGTCTTTCTGGTGCTTTATCAGTTCCTGGACAAGGACTGCAGGGTTATGTGGAGTAACACATTCGCTATCTCAGGCTTCACTCCTCATTAAGGAGGGAAAAAAAGAACCTTCTGCCATAATGTGATTCCTGATTAGAGTTAATGCAGTCTCTAACTTCTCCCAGATGTTTGAAAGTCACGCACACCGCTTGCAGAGTTTATAAATGTGATTTGCCTACTAGCTTATTCTTTTTGGAGCAAACATTATCTTCCTGCTTAAAGTAAAAAAAAAAAACCTAAATCATAGACTCAATGAGTTACTTAACATAATTTACAGTATGTTTGGAAACAGTGCTGAAATGCAGTTTGTGATCGATGGCACATTCTCATAAAGAATACATTTGCACTCCCTAGCAGAAATGGGATCATGCCAAAATGACCAGATGTCTCTCCTTATTGGTGGACTAATTTTTTTTAATACTGTGCCACAACTCTAACTATGTATGATAACCAAATACTTTACAATGGAAAGTTTGAAATAATATTAGCTTGCTAGAGTAATTCRCAGAATTATTGCTTTTATCTTGATATTTTTAAGAGCATTTGATCTGAYTACCCTTTCTTTTATTTTGTTTCAATGTTGGTTCAAACTTAGGAATTATGTGTGTTTCTGATAAATACTAGAAAAACCTCTTTTCCTTTTACTTGTGTGTACTTGGCACCAGGTCTCACATAGTCAGACATATCTATCCATATCTATAAATAAATATAGATATGCATACTTATTATATACTTATCATATTTATAATATGATTATAATTGATATATAATAAATATATGTCATAATATATATCATTGAACATATATAATGAATATATTATACATTTTGTATATCATATGTACGTGATAAGTGTAAGCCCAGCTTTTGGTATTGGGAATTATGAATCCTCTCATCCTCAGGTTTAGACACAAAGGAACAGAAACTGAAGGTGAAAGTTTCAAAGAAGGAAGTATCAGATTTGGAGGAAACAAGAGTTCTCTGAGTTTAAGGATTAATCAGATCTTGAACTTGAATCAGGTTAAATATTTTCACGATTGCTGATATTATTAGTAGTTTGTTCCTCGGTACATAATTTATAAAGCAAGACTAGTATGTTATGTCATTTAACCTTTGGAATCAGCCTGTGTTGCAGGTAGAATAGACGTTGATGTAGTACCCCGCCCCCCCCAGAGTGTCTGAGCCGTGATCCTCTCTGAGCCTTCTCACACTCTGAGGCTACCCTAACCCTCCACTGTGGAGGTGCTGTTTCCTTTCTTCCCATTCTCCCTCTGTAGCACCCAATGACAGTCCTTTAGGGCACAGGAAGTGTCATTCTAAGAAGAGACCTACCTTAAAATGCTGTGTGGTCCGATGCTTGGCTCTTGAAGAAGATAAACACCGGAAGCAGACGCTGATGTGACAGTGATTATCCAGGCTAAGCACAGCGGCAGGAGCAGGAGAGTTGGGAACAGGGCTAAGGAAGCCTTTGAAACAGTGAGAGGTTTTGCAGAACCATCACTCTTTCCATTGAAAAGGCTCCTCTGTCCACCCTGCAGAGGGCAGCTGACCATGAGAGGTATGCACATTCCAGTTCATCCATGAGCTCTCCCCAGGTGCTGGTCCAATGTCACCACTGATGGATGGACATGCACAGGTRTATCCTTTATCTGAATCACAGGGAGCCAAGGATGGGAAATCAAAGAGTGACCTGTTAATGTGAGTGATATTTTCATCTTTCTTTATATATTTAAATCTCTAATCAGACTGTATATTTAAGACACTTCTGTAAGACATACATTATGTCAACTGAAGTTTTTTTTTTTTTCCTGAAAATGCCATATTTGTTCTGATTTCACTGTGTAGTCCTGGTTGTTTTGGAATTCACTCTGTAGAGGAGGCTGTCCTTAAACTCAGATATCTGCCTGCCTCTACCTCTAAAGTGCTGAGATTAAAAGTGTGCACCACCATTATTATCTATAATTTACCTTTTTTGAATGCAGAAATTGAATACAACCAACCTATTTTAAAAATCCACTCTGAAAATATAGGTAAACTTTATTAGCATAATATTGAAAGTAGTATTTTGTGGGGGGGATCCAATCTTTTTTATTAGATATTTTCTTTATTTACATTTCAAATGTTATCCCCTTTCGGTTTCCCCCCAAAAATACCCTATCCTATCCCACCCCCCACCCCCTGCTCACCAACTCACCCATATCCACTTCCCTGTCCTGGTATTTTCCTATACTGGGGCTTCGAGCCTTCTCAGGACCAAGAGCCTCTCCTCCCTTTGATGTCCAACAAGGCCATCCTCTGCTACATATGCAGCTGGAGCCATGGGTCCCTCTATATGTACTTTTTGGTTGGTACTTTAGTCATAGGAGGAGATACAAAGTGTGGAGCAGAGACTGAAGGAAAGACCATCCAGAGACTGCCCCTCCTGGGGATCCATCCCATATACTGTCACCAAACCCAGRCACTAATGTGGATGCCAACAAGTGCTTGCTGACAGGAGCCTGATATAGCTGTCTCCTGAGAGGTTCTGCCAGTACCTGACAGATACAGAGGTGGATGCTCTCAGCCAACCATTGGACTGAGCACAAGGTCCCCATGGGGGGGGGGTGATCCAATCTAAAAGTATGTAAAGATACTTACTTTTTCTCTGAATATACAGGGAAAATTTCCAGATTTTATTAAACTATTTAATCATATGTATCTGTATGCCTATAGTGTCAGTGCAGGTACACATATATGCTATGAATCGGTTAGGAATGTATTTGGTTAATTTTTACCATATTTGTGAGTCATCTCGATCCATCTGTATTTTGATTCTTGGAGCTTTCCCCTTGGCTGAGGAGACCAATCACTTCTAGAATAGAAAAGTGATCTCTACAAGTAAGAATTTCTAGAAGTGACTTTTGTGTTGTGTGTTTGTTTTAAGAGGCACCCTTTGTGGTAAAACTTCTGCTAGATGAAATAGATATTCTTTCTTAGACATGTATCCAGAACATTTTGAATGTCAACTATCCACCATTATTATAGCTAAAATTAGTCACACTAAACATGTTTCACAGTCTCTACTTCATGGTGTAGAGAATTGTAGATGCTTTAAATTATCCATTGCATTTAGGCTAAAAAAATCAGGATTACTGAAGAAAACCTGATGTGCAGTTCACAAATACAGCAGGGTAGTAAGTGAGCTTTAAGGATTCTGTCTGGGATTCCAATTAGGTGCCATGACTATTCAGAAACCTTTCCACCAACATTGCCTACCAGGTTTAAGGTGAGGCATAGCTACAGTTCACCAAAAGATTCCTAATGAATTCTTGTAGACATGTGCAAACAGCGTTTCCATGACCCCTGTGGCTTAATTAGATGTCATGATATATATATTAGGAGAGGCAGAAATTACATAAGAAGAAATTCTTGAAACTCTTTCTGAATTATATATGTTGCATATGTAAAGCACTTGAACTAATATTTATGCATTATAAAAATCTCTCTGTCTATAACATTAGATATACTTGTGATTGTTTAATATAGAAATGGAGAAATGGCAAGGAATAAATCACCATTAAAATATTTATCCGTTTACTAAATTTTGAGTACTTTCTGTGTGCAGYRTACTGATTCTGTATCTATGGTGTGATATACCATAAAGTTTAACAGAAACAGTAAAGCTATGAATAGAACATTATTTGAAGGATAAAAAGAGTAACTGAAATATATGGTAACTTGTGGATGTTGCCAAGGAAGGCTACACAGACTAAAATACTTGTCTTCCAGAAGATTCATAACAATTACCTTTGTAGAATATCCTGAGATTTTCCAGAACTATAAAATTCATAAGCTGGTTAGGTGCTATGTCTAAAGACCAACACGTTTTAAAGGCCTTGATTCGTTTGATGACGGTCTCCCATGAGAAACATGATTTTACTTCAGCCTTACCTGGATTTAGACATACAAACTTAATATAAATATTTAAAGGAGAAATGTAGTAAATTTTATACTTGAGTCATTCTTTAACATATCAAACTTGTTTGTTATGGGTTTGCTCTTGAGTTATTATAAACATTTGATAATTCTTGAACTTTGGTCTTATTCTGACCATCCTGGGAAAAAGGCCTTGGGAAATTAGAAATGTATTTCCGGAAAGGATAAAGCATGATCATCAGAAAGCTGTGTTTAGAAACAGGAGTGCATCTACGCCCAAGTTAACAGATTTGACACTGACTTGGAAGTGTGCGATCTGTCCAAAGCGTAGGAGAGCACATATTTAGAGAGCCCCACATTATGGAAGTGATATGCTTTAAAGTTCAAATTGTCAGGCATGCAGTGTATCAGTTCCAAAATTAAAATGTGTGTACTCCCAAAACAAATGAACTGTCTAAACAAGTTAGATACACATTAAGAGACTTGTCACGATGCTTAACCGTCCACTGCATCCAAGAAAAAAATATACATAGGTTTGAATTTTCAAAGTCCCAGAGTATTTAGAAACCAAGCCACATTGAAGTTGTTGCTTAACACTCAAACTTGTTCATCTATTCCTTTCTTAAACTCCATTCTTTCTATCATTATCTATCTATCTATCTATCTATCTATCTATCTATCTATCTATCTATCTATCATCTATATCTATCCTCYGCCATCTATAATTTATAAATATAAACAAAACATTGATGAATGTTTATTTTTATATGTTCTCTTTGCCTGTTTTTATAATTTGTAAAGCTTGAACTTGGGAGAAAGTTTATAGTTTACCATGAGATTTTCCGCATTTTTCTACTCATGGGGTAAAAAGAGGAGGAATGCTCATGCTTAGTAATGCTCACAGAGYTGCATGAGTCTGAAAGATTTTTGTCTATATTGTTGGCTGATGTGACAGAAGAGAAGCTGATAAGAGAAAATTGCCCTCTGACTCAGCAGGATTATAATGTATTTGTTTCCCTAACCATTACCTTCTTATCACGTTATGAATGGAGGATCCGCTTAGCACAACAAGCTAGAGTGCGCCTGGCAGGCTGAAACTCCATCGAGCTAATGCCCCAATTGCAAGACATAAATAGATTAAGAAAAATTCAATATTTTCTCCCCTCTCCCACCAGAGCGGCCCGCATTAGTTGTTTCCTGCCATATAATTGCATTACATGCAGGGATGTGATCCACAGTTAATGGCAGTCACACTCAACTGTCACTTTGCTTTTAGCCTTGGTCACTCAGGGCAATTTACATATTTAACACCATGACAAAAACTAGATTTGTCAACCACTTGTGGAGGTTGCCATGCTAACCTCTGTTAGAAAAACAGCTGCTTAGGGCTGGGTGTGGGTTTTTGTTTTGTTTCCCCTCTTTCTTTTGTTCCCAGAGTGACACCTTTGCTGCTTCCAAGGGACAAATCATATACAATGCATTACATATCAGTAAGATTATTAATTTCTAATGTATCAGTAAAATTATTAATTTTAATAGATTATTATGTTCTTAAAGTATTGACTATATTATTAGGTCAGCACCTGTGAGAATTATTTTTATTAATTTGAAAATTAAAGTCTCAATTTTTTTTAGATACCAAAATAAAAATTAATTTATTTGGTAGTGGCAAACGTCATGTTTCTATAACCTTAGAAAAAAAGCAATTGAAAATTTAACTCATCACAGTCCTTAAGAAAACAAATATAATTTCACTTAAAATATCATCAGTTCTTATTGATACGTATGGATGGGATGGTAAACGTTGAGATATTAATACTAAAAAGAGATATCAGTTAAGCACACTGCTGGAGGAGGGGCTTGATTGGCATATGTTTGTAAGAGTGAAATTTGAAGTCTTCAGATCTATTTGCATTTGAACTCTTCCCAGGACTATGAACTGTACTTTTACGAATAGTACATTGTTCTGACATAAGAGAATTAAACAATCATTAGCTACACAGGAGAACTTTTCTTCATTATTTGATTGAAATTAACCCACTCAGCACCTATCAATAAGAATACTTGCCTGACTTCAGTCTTCTTAAATGTTTAACCGAGTGTGGGCATGCGTGTGTGTGTGTGTGTGTGTGTGTGTGTGTGTGTGTGTGTGTGTGTGTGTGTTTGTATTTACATGTATGAAATGGAAAACTGTTCTATCATATTTTTCACCTACTTGCTTCTCAGGTTCCAGTTTGAACCTTTCAGTAGTGAGTCTACTGACACTAACCAAGGGAAGTCAAAGATTTGTGGAGGCAGTATTTTGACCCCGTCCTACTCTGGCCAAAGGCACCTTCTCCAGATTACCATCTTTTGCCAGATTTGCCACGCCATTTGGTACCCAGTACTTGTGTGGTGCTTCCTCTCATCTAATAAGACTTCTTTAGTTTCCCTTCATTTCCTGCCAACAGCAGTAATTTCACAACCACCCTTCTTGGCATCCCCTAAAAAGAAACAACATGCCCACAGTGCTCTTCCTCAGCGTTCACAAGCAAGTGTCCACCTCATTGCTGTGCAGACACAGATACAAATTTCTGTTTCAATTATTTTTCCCATAACATGGTTCTGAATTTCTACATTTTTTCCATCACACAAGAGGAAATATTTCAAGAAGGTCTCCCATTGCACCTAGTAGGGGCTTCTCCCTGGTGTGTTTATAAACTCAGGAGTTTATTTGGTTCTGCCATGCCRTGGAGGAGAAGCACTGCTGACTTCTCCTGCATGGAAAGATTCATTTAAATATTAGAAAAAGAAGCACTCAGTTACATAGACAAAGACTGTGCTATGGTGGTCAAACCTTGTAAATTTTTATATCTTTTATAGGTTCTCCCCATATGTATTTAACTGTTTTGAATATTTAATACTTAGAACATTAGTTCTGTACCCCTAATTCCCACAAAAGAGAGAGAATTTTAATTTCCCTTAAAAACTCAGCAGAGACAAGCTGGTATATCTAAAATTACTACAAAAACATTAAGGTAAAAACATGTTTTTGATCCTAAGATTAACAAGGATTAAAACATTCTGTTTTTAGACAACAAGTAACCCTGCGCCTGCCCCCGCCCCCCCCCCCACACAATTTAAGATGCACAGGGAGTGCTAACCTTCTCTTTATGGTGCTTGGGTTTGGCTCCTACTAATTTGACAGGGCCAAACACTGCCTCTCTCTGCCTTGCAATTATCAAAGGTTGTAGGGCGTTTCTCTTGGATAAATCACAAAATCATTAACTCCTCCATCACTGAAAGTGCTTCCCAGTTATTCTTTCTGTCTTTTTGAATCAATATCCCCAGGGTATCTGTGTCCTTTTCTATTGATCAGAAAGTATGAAATCACTTCACCCCTTTCTCAGGGCATGGCTAATGGGGACCTGAAAAGGACTTGATCTTCTCTGACAACCCACACACCTCTGTGTAAACACGCTGGCCCACCCAGTAAAAGAAGGTAGAAACTGAGTTGGAAGAGTATTGAGGCGAACTTTAGACAGTGCTACTGGGTATGTCATACTGTTTTATCAAAGGTCCCATCTATTATTGTGTTGTTAGCATTCTTTGTGACCAAAGGAGCTCGCCGCTGATGGGTATGAGAAAGTCTACCGCACACATCTCCAACTTGCATGGCAACAGCGGGTGCATGCTCGCACTAGAGCACATCCTAATTACTTATCAAACTAAAGGTGAATCATTAAGAAAGAAAGTCTTTGCAGTATATTAAACGTTTTCAAATGGTTGTGTACATAAAATGTATATGCAGTGAAGAAAACCAAGGCTCATAGGAGGTTTATTTGACTTTAATCTGATATTAACGGTATGGGCACAGAGTGATGCAAGAGTTTTACATAAAAGAAAAAAGGAAGGAATGAACGAATGAACAGATAAAGGAAGGACATGGAACTAGTGGTTTCCAGAGCTAAACTCACTCACATGATATGACTGAGCTCAGTTATATTCGCCCCGAATGCTCTAGTTTAATGGACTTGAATCTTGGCTTCTGAAAAATAACTATCTGCTTAATAATAGTAAACTATTTATAATATTGAATTAGTAAAATAGCAGTTAGGAGTTCTCACTTTTAATAAAAGCATGTCTAATAAAGTTTTATGAAGTGAAATATACCAAGTAGGATTTGGGAAACCCCCCAAAAAATTTCTTATCCTTAGCTAAGTGATTATTTTGGGGGGCATTGAGATTTTAAGCCTAATATTGCTGCATTTTAGGATCATTTAATTTTCTAACTTCAATAAATTATACATGGAAGTTTAAACTTTTTTCTTTTCTCCTACAAGTCAAGTATTTCACAGGTTAGAGGCCAAATATCCCTAAAATTAGCATAATCTATAAAAATAAAGACAAGCTTGCTCTTCATTTAGAATGTTGTCACTACTCAAAAATCAGCTGACAAAGTAGACACAAATACCACTGGTTAACATTTAATTGCATTTTCTATTATTCCTATTATTCATGTTTGGTTGTTATAAATAGTCATTTTGATTTAAATGACCTGCTATTCTAGCATGGAGTATGAGGGTCTAATGGGAATTACATTAAATGGGCAAACATAAAGCAAATATTTCCAGAAAAGTGCCTTTCTCAACTCACTAATTATATAGTAATTATCTCCAGTCTATGTGGTCATAACTGCTTTTTAATTGAATTGATAGCAGGGTGCCTACATTTTAAATAATATCCCAGGCAGCCATGGTTCCATTATTTACTTTATCTGACACCCAAATTGACTGGGTGTCAGTCTTGAGATCTTTTTTTTAAATTAAGTCTCCTTCTCATTTGTTTTGTGCCAGCATGTTTTTCCTTTGTTTTGTTTTAGTTTAGAGCATGTGTATTAAAAGTGAAGACGGAACTTTGGGTGCTAGGTAGCTGTAAAAGAGAACCTGGAATTTAGGAACTGCAGACTGAAATGTATGTTAGGAGAAGGAGAAGAAAGTTATAGACTGACTGGAAAGAATCAGTCCATGAATGAGGAAACTTACAGTAAAACTTCAGTCAGCCCTTTGCTTAGTGGGCTAGAATAGCATTAATAACTACATTGAAAAATAAGACTACATGGTGTAAAAACATTTATATACTTACTTTCTAAACCCTATTCAAACATCTTTTTTTCTGGCTATTTAGAGTTTTCATTAATAGAGCTGCATTAGTCAAAAGAAAACTTACTAAATATTTCCTTTTCTGTCCTGAGGATCTAATTCAGTATCTTGTGCATGTTAGGCGAGTGCTCTAACACTTAACCAGATCCATGTCCTACAAATATGTAATCCTTTGCTATTTCATTCACAGTATATTCTGAGCTTCATGTGTCATAGAGAAACAAGAGCTGTGTGTCATCAGTTCTTTGAGATTTACTTGAATACACTTTTGAAATTTAGAATTGTGTAGCAAATTGTTTCTACTAACAGTTTACATATTTTAAAGCTCTTCAGATGTGCTTTCAACTCTGGACTATTCTCTTTTTAGTTCTCAATTGGCTTCTATAGGGAAATTTTGAATACCATGTTTAAAAGTCCTTAGGATACCTCAGGAACTCGGGCCCACTAAATTGTTAGTCTCCAAGCAGAATAACATAAAATTTATTCAAAGTTTATTTGAGGAGTCCTTTTATCTTTTTTTTTCTGGAACAATCTAAAGACATAAAATGCTGAATTGTTCTATCTTGTTTGGGGACAAATAAAACCTAAGTCATTAAAATACGTTGTACTTTAAAATGGGGAGAAAGGGGCCAGATCTGAAGAAAGATCACGAGTCACCAAAAGTAAAAGGGGCGATTTCTTCAAATGTTTTGTTGTCCTCACTGCCTGCCTCCTCCCTTCTTCCCTCTCTCCCTTCTTCTTTTCTTTCCTGCTTCTCTCCCTCCCCCTCTCTGGAACAGGAAGTATATATGCTAGTAAATGCAACTATCTTAGTGGACATTTGCAGGGGACCAAACTATACAGAAACTAGGGGATTTGTTGAGAGCGAGAGGCTTACTGGTAATCTAGTACCTATAGAAAGCTGTTAGGATTTAATTAAGGAAGTAGAAATAGCAATAATGACTATATCGGTCATCTACAGGGCATCATTCTACTTATTTTGAGACTTACTTGTTCACAATGTTCATAAAGCCATGATATAGGGATGGACTAGAAAAGCACACATCAAAAAATTAGTTCTAAGACCCCGAGTTAATCTACTGAATGTTAGAGCAAACCTGCATCTGTTTTAAAGAAGTGTAGTGTAATCAGGGTCTTTGCTCTCCCCAAACTATGCTATATTGCCTAGAGAAAATCCTACATACTGAAATCAATTTAGAGCCCATCTGGAAAATGGTCCCAAGCTACAAGACTGCAACAAAAATTTGTGAGTCTTTATATGAGGGCATCAGGAATGAGAAAGAAGGGTGAGCTTAGAGATCCTAGAAGACACATAAAGCTTCAGCTTTTGACTTAATTGATGAACTCACATTGATCCAGGGAAGTGGAGTTCCCTGTCTAGGTTAGAGCTGATGGTAGCATTCTGAATATGAAGATGGAGAAATTATAATACCATTGACAAAACTGAGGAGCACATATGGATGATATAGATGCAGGGAAGATGCTGCGTCTGAATTTTAATGGTCTCGAGTTGGAAATGATGTCAGCAGATCAGAATTATACAACTGCATTGGGAAGGAGGAAAACTATAGATAGTGCCTTGGTGTTCTCAGTATCAACATGATGGCTAAGATCAAGAGAGGATTTGGGTTTCGAAGGCAAAACTAAAATAGGAGCAGGCAAGGCCATGGGATCCGTTCAATGTTATTAAGTGTATGAGGAAGAAATACAGAGGGGAAAAGACTTAAAAAAGGAAACTGTACTGTTGCTGAACCTCCAGAGAAAGATATATTTTAAATGTTAATAGCTGACCTTATTGAGCAAGACTGAAAGGAGGGAGAATTAGGAAGAAAGAGTGGTAGATAAGCTGGACTGTTCATCTGTCAAAAGAAAGTACTTAGTAAGACATCCCAGAGTTCTCAGCTGTCATTTATCTTAGTTGCCTAATGGGCATTGTTAGTTTATTATTTCTTCTGGTATGTTTAAATAGATGATCACGTTTCTTTGTATCCAACAATTACTTCATTAGAAGTTAAAGAGATTAGTCACTGGTCTTTTCTTCTTTGAAAGCAATTCTCAGATGCATTGGAGTGAAATCCTGAAAGCTTTTAGAAAAGGCAACACATTCATTAAGTCTTTAAATACATTCAAAGTTCCAGCTTGTAAACTCACAATAAGATTGCAGTAGTTTTAGATGGCTTAGGGTGCAACATACAAGTGTGGTTTTGTATATATCACATGTCATTCACATATTATATCATAGTTTTTACTATGCTTACCTTCAGCATAACACAGTAACTAGAAAAAATTTGGTGTATGTTTTTCATTCTCTTATGTGGAAGAAAGCATTTTATATTTTAATGCAGCCTATTTAAATCTGCTGATTTCTTAAGCTATTACTGTTTGATTTTTTTCCCTAAATTTTACATCTGTCTAGGGCAACTTCATAGTCATTTTGCTAGGTCATCTGTCCCTCTATAGCAATTAACCTTATGCATCATGCTGGGATTTTTAATGTAAGTCACGATGCAATATATTATTGCAACACATTCCATTCAAGACAGCAATTTCAAAACATGCATGTGTCAGAATAAATTACTACTGAGTATTATGCTTAACTCATTGTCACCTAGGACCAAACTATGTCATAGAATGACCTTAGGTTGGTGACATATTTTAATTGGAATTAAAGTTACTTGAAGGTACTTAGGCATCAATCAAATACTGTTATTTATGATAATCACAACTCTGAACCACATAAAAACAATTTCTAAATAACAACACCATAGTTGGGCTATGGAGATCCTTAGTCATTAAAAGCCCTAGTGACCAGAGTTTGGTCCCCAAAGAAGCACACAAAGATGGAAGAAAAGAATAAATTCTGCATAGTTGTCCTCTGACCAACACATGCCTGCTGTGGTATCCCCATTCAAACTTATAGGTCTTGATACACAAGAGGAATCACTTTTTAAAGAGATACACTATCATAGCATCATACAAGTATTCTTCCAGAGTTGAATGTATAGCAACTACCTAGTGATTTTAATTCCATTTCTCTCTTCATATAGCATTTAAGATCTTGTCTACTTTGTCCACCCATAAGAAGAAAGCACTGTAGTGTCTCTTCACAGCTGAAGTTCAGTAACCCTGGATTCCTTCAATCTACTCCTTCACTTTCTCAGAGACAAAGGGAAAACAGAAACCAGGACAGTACTGCTCTTTCCAAACTATGTAATTTCTCTTTTCTGGTAGGAACTGTGGCATTTCCCATTTCAATACCTCCTGAACTTAAATAGAGCTGGTAGTCTCAGTGATACACATAAGGTTATGCATACATATACCTTTCCTGCATTTTAGCACATGAGAAATCCATCATTAGATCACCAGACTTTTCAGAACAAAAAATGCAGTGTGCTCTTGTAACCTAACATGTGACAAGCGTTAAGGAAAAACTTTTCAAAATAATGGTCAGATCAATTTGCTTTACTCTCTTAAAATATCATGCCACCCAATGACTAAACAAAGTGTTTATAAGGCATAAGGCATACTTAGGAAGTAAATTCCTGAGATATATGGCTAAGGGGTTTGAATAGCACCATTCCTGAAGCTGAATCATGGCCTTTGATGAGAGTGGGCTGAAACAATGCAGGCTTTGAGAGCCTTGMAAAATACCAATTAAGTTACTGAAATGTTTCCACAGTTTATTTTTTTAGGATCTTTTCCATGACTACTCACTCATAAAGACCTGGCTGTGGAAGGAAATTGGGTAGGGACTTTTGAATCAGCCTCTTGTTTGCCTAGCTCTATTGACCTGGATCAGGGTGGATATACTTCAGAGATTGTAAGTTTGCCCTTTGCTACTGTTCTTAATTGTAAAATTGCAATGTGATAATGAATAATTAATATAAATTTCTGATAATCAGCTTGAAACAGGAATGATACTTCTGAAGTTAAGGGGTATTTCATAATTTTGCTCTTTGATTCCAGTAACATTCAGAAGTTTTAGTTTGAATTTTTAAAGACTATCAGGAACATATAGGAGCCTTAGACATTTAGACTAAAGAAAGAACAAGAAGAAGAAGAAGAAGAAGAAGAAGAAGAAGAAGAAGAAGAAGAAGAAGAAGA
>BDUI01003695.1:36030-47246 GCA_002335545.1 Apodemus speciosus
ATGTATATACTAATTGTTCAGTTCTTTAACTTATGTCATTTATTGGCTATAAAGCTAAATTATTTTGCCACATAAATGCTAACTGAACAATGCCAGCAATGATATCATTATAGTGTTTGAACATATTGATATTTGAGTAGCTATTTCTGTTTGAGGGTGAATCAGAGAGATGTCTTGGATAATGCGCTAATAAAATTCTTGTTTGGAACAGAGCTCATTTTAGTGCTTTATAATTGGGAGATAACTTCAGACACATGGTTTCCAATTTCTGGAAACATTTTAGATAGTGGCTGTCATGTCTAAGTTTACATGAGTTCACTTCCAGGGAATTAATATGGAGTTCAGTCCATGCTCTGTGTTCCTGTTCACTGGATCTCATTATGCCAGCTTTACAGAGGAAGTGGAATGAATTCATCCCAGAAGATTCAGCAGCTTTCTGGATTATCTATTGATAAACAGTTGTTCTATTTATAGAAATCGGAAATAATCATTATTTATATTTTGCCTCCGTTCCTAGCATCTAGTGTTACTTATCCTAAATTCTGCTCCCTGTTCATACTTATTTATTTATTTGTCTTTGCTATCAGTGTGTGAATGTAATTATTTTCACAAAATATTGTCATGTTGTATTCTTTAAAATGGCATTTCAGGATTGTATTAGGGATTTGCCGTTTTTGTCTCTGATTCTTGGGTATTAGCCAATTCAATAATCTACATTCATTTTATCCTGGTTGCATGTAAATGTTTGACATGTATCTAGTTTCATATTTAGTCCCTGGAACATGTTGCATGTGTATATATGTACCTTTGTGCTTACCTGTGTTCATGGGTATGTGTGCATTTATCTCTGTCTCTCTATCTCTGACTCTGCTTTTCTCTCTGTCTTTCTGTCTCTCTGTCTCTACTTCTCCTTCCCTGTCTCTGTCTCTCTGATTCTATGTCTCTTGTCTCTGTGTGTGTGTGTGTGTNTGTGTGTGTGTGTGTGTGTGTGTGTGTGTGTGTGTGCTTACCTGTGTTCTGGTGCTATTCAAAGCCTTAGGACAACCTCAAATGCCGTTCCTTAGATATCATCCATCTTTTTAAAAGCTCATCTTTCTGACCTGGTACATACCCAGTAGGAGAAGCTATGCCCCGGGGATCTGCTTTTCATCATTGGGACTACAACCTCCTTCCACCACTACCTCTTGCTTATATAAGACAGTTTCTGGGTACTTAATGCAGGCTGACATGTTTGTAAGACAATACTGTGCTAACTGAACCACCTCCCAGGCCTAGAAAATGTTCTATTTAAAAATTTTTGAATTTTATAAGGGAGCAACCTTTGTGTTTGCTTTATGCTGTAACTTTCAACTTATGTGTAAACTCAGTCAGCGATGTTAAGTTCCCTCTTATCCTATATATTTGATGTTAGCAAATGAGGTATAGCCCCTACAAAARAATGCTGTTATCKAGCATAAACAAAAAAAAGCTAACATAAAAATTAAGGAACTTATTTTGCTTGCTTGACCTAACCAGAAATAAGACTGTATAAGCATATAATTTAAGACTTGTTCAAATGAAAACATTTTATATCTGTATTATGTCTTAAAGTATTTTGCTCTTTATTATTTTTTAACACAAATTAAAAACTTCAGAGAAAGCGTGTCATCTGCAGATGTTCTCTTTATTATCATGGCTGAATGGTTAGGTAGATGCAGCAACAGAAATTCTGCCTTGGCAGAAGATTTTAGAAAGCCTCTAAGTGACACAAATTTTCTTTCGCATCTGAATTTGTGGTTTCACTGATGCTCCAGGACATTACAGAAAACAGAAAGTTACCACCAAAATGCAGTTGATTCTAGTTGTGCCTTATCTGACAGATAATAGACATGCAGAGCCTGCGTCAAAATCAAGATGTTAATTATTTTATGAAGATTAGAATAAATTAAAGGAGGAACTCTTTGCCTATTAAAATTTTTGCAGAGAGATTAGAGCTTTAGATTAGCAAATTCTGTCTCGTTGGTGAAAAGACCTTGAGATGTTCAGAAATTTTAAGTGGTRACACTTTAATATCCTTTTCTCTTGTTAGTTTTCCTCTACAGACTTGGGATAACTTGGGATAGCCAGTGCAGTCAACCCATCCCATGATCTCACCATGCTTGGTTTGATGGCTATGAAATCCTGCACTTGCTCCTTTTTGTCTCTCAGAGCTGTTATTTTCAGTCCTCTTCTCTGGCTCATTCTCCTCCTCGCATTAGACAGCCTGTAAACTTCACCCCACACCCCGTTTTTCTTCTCTCTTGTATGTGTTTTGGGCTGTGTGTCATGCTCCGATTATCTTTTGAGGTGGTATCATTTAGTCTCCTCAACCTGCTGATGACATCTAAATTCCACAGCACTGGTGCTGAACTTCACCCTGAAATCTATGTGTATTTGCTCCACCCACCTAGAACAAGAATCCTGCCAAGTACCTTCCATGAGAGAGTTATTGGTCYCCTTCAGCAGAACGCTTCTCCCATTCATCTCATCCTATCCTTCATTATTTTTCAGTGTTGGGGCAACAGCATTCCCTGAAACTCTGATTCTACAGCAGAGCATGCCTCTGTCTGCTAATTGTCTGCTCCGTGTCTACAGACACTCCTCTGTATCGTTTAATCCCCTCTAGTGTAAGATCCACATCTCCAACACAGTAGTCAGCAATTTCACCTGTTTCTACTAACCCCCGCCCCTGAAAATATTTCACATAAAGATGCAGATAGACTCTTAAAATCCACAAAAGGTCTGGGGCCTTCCTGCATGTCACCGTCTAGTACTTTCTCTTCATAGTCAGAAGAAAGGCATCACTAGGTACTGTGGTCTGCAGGGCTCAATGCTTTCCATCTTCCCTCAGCTCAGATTAGAGACTATTCCACACCCGCAATATCTGAGTCCCATGTGCTTATTTGGTTCCTAAAAACTACTAACCAGAGCCCACAAAGCTCCCAGGGAGTAAACCAGCAACCAAAGAGTATACACGGATGGGTCCATGGCTCAAGCTTCAAAGGTAGCAGAGGATGGCCTTATCTGGGATCAACAGGAGAGGACACCCTTGGTCCGGTGGAGGCTTGACGCCCCAGTGTAAGGATGATACTAGAGGGGTGAGGTGAAAGAAGGAGAGTGGAAAGACGGAAGGAGGAGCAACCTCATAGAGGCAAATGCAAGGGGTGATTGGATGGGAGGTTTGTGGAGAGGAAACCAGGAAGGAGGACAACATTTGAAAAGGAAATAACCAATAAAAAAGTATTAATCCTTCCCAGCTGAGCCCTTCTTTCCTTTATCTGCAGTGAGCCGTGTTTGCAGAGACATGTACACTGAAAGATCCTTTCATGGCTTCCTAGAGCTTTAAAAGTATATATAAATACTTTTATATATAAATAAAAATTTATATATACTTTTAAATATATATTTATATATTTAAAAGTATATATAAATTTTTATTTATTTTTTAAATGTATTTACATTTCAAGTGTTATCCCCTTGCCCAGTTTCCCTCCCTCCTGGAAACCCCCTCTACCATCCCCCACTCTCCCTGCTTCTATGAGGGTGATCCTCCACCCTCCTGCCCACCCTCTCCTGCCTCTCCACCTTCAATTCCCCTACACTGGGGCATTTATTGAACCTCCATTTATTTTCCTTTGTTGTTCTCCTTTTGAGTCTCCACATTCTCTCATTTTTATCTTGTCATTATACCCCCATCTCCATGGTGCATAAGACCATTTACCTAACAAAGAATCATACCTGCCAAGTCACAAGGTGCTTCCATCAACTCCTTGTGACTTGCTGTTGTTTGTTGTTGTCATTGCTTTGGTTATTTGTTTGTTTGTTAACTGCTCTACATTTTGAGGATGCCCCTGGAATCTGGAGAGCATGCACCCTTGTATGAAAGTGAGCTCCTAATTCATCTAATATTACCTTTATCTAAAGTTATCTAAATATTTGAAATATTCTGTGCTAACCACTCTTGCCTCCTCCTGAGACTTGGAAGAAAATTACTTCCAGATGGTCCTAAAGTCCCAGCATATTGCTACAGTTAACAAAAAGCTTTTGTAAATGGTATATTAACCACTAAGGGGCATGTGGTACCATTAACTTGTGCTATGAGTTCCTGTTGTTAATGGTAAAATGTGCCTGAGCATGCATTTTTCTTTTTAAATCATACATAATTACAGTATTCACTACATACAATATTAAAAAACAGGCATGAAAGTTCTTTTAAAAAAACTACTAGGTACACATGTGAATAAGCATTGAAATTTCAGATGGTATAAGATTTTGGAATAGTTGAAACTTCAAGAAAATTTCATCCTAAAACATACAAATACAAAACTAGAAATGTTTTTGCCATTTATCTTTTCCAGTTTTGCCTAATATAAAGTGAATTAATGAAAAGCTATCCTTAAAATATTGTTTTTATGCTTAATTGTTATTATGTATAATAGTTGGTAGTATATCATATAAATAGCGCTTTGTTCTTGTTGAATAAGCTTACTTGATTAATATATTTAACATCAAAATTTCTGCTGCCAACTCACTAGTTATTTCTAGAACATTCCTAGACCAAGGACTGTTCAAAAGTTCTCTGTACTCATTGTAGTTTGATGAAGGAGGCTGCCTGTCTTTTGGATTGTGCTAGTTTGTTAAGGAGGATAAAAGTTATTGCTATTATTAGCAAATTACAAAATATTAATGACATTTTGAAGAAAATGAGATGGGCTTACTAGAAGTCCTCTTAAACCTACAGTTTGCTTAAATGAAAAAACGGAGGAAAACCTTAAAATTATAATGCCATAGTGTAAGGAAGAAGTTAGCCACTAACAAGTCCAAGGTCATAAAATATACTTCCTACTTGTTATAAGAACCTAAGGCTATAGTTCCTCTTGTAGGCTGCCAACTTCTATAAGGTTACCAAGGTAACTTCCTGCTCTAAATTATACTCTGCGAGACTTGCATACATCCTTTTAATTTAGATCCCAAATTTAGATTCTACTTGGAATAACTAGGATGTGGTAGGGGAGAAATCGCTAATAACATTCATAGTTTTTGCTTAAAACCAAAACATTTTTGTTGGCATGCATGTACCTGTAGTAGACTAAATCAATAGAGAACATGTCCAGCCAGCTCATCAGTCTAGCCAGGCTGGTTTCTTTGTGTAAGTAAAGTAACTTAAAGAAAAAGCTATGTTTTACTTGGGCATTTTTACATGTGAATATTAAAAAATATGTCACATATTTACTCCCTACACGACAGTGTCTACTTTTTCATAGTAAAAATGTACTAGAGATTTATGAGCCTATATTGAAATGCAAACATATATTTAGAGAGACTCAGAGACACCCCAGTCAACCAATCAAACCTTGCATTCAGTTTTAGAAATTACTATCTTTTCATTATCTAATTCGTTCAACAATCACATGCTGGCCCATTAGAGGGGCAAAGCATTGTATGAGGTACCGGTGATTTCTACTCTTGCCCAAGGAGTAAAAGAGTGTCAATTATCATAGCACACTGTGATCAACTCTTTTAACAGAAATGTTCTCCATCAGACCATGACACCCAGGATGCCTTCTAGAAGAAGAAATACATCAGAAATGTTTTATGACATGGAGATAAACTCTAGAGAACAGGTTTGAACTTGGGGGTAGTTGTTATGGAATACTGTCATGGGATCCTGGCTGGAAGTGTACTGGGGTACAAAAAAGAGCCTCACAGTCTTGGAAGACATTGTGTTATTCCTGTAGGAAACAGGAGCCTGAATAGGACAGTGACAACAGGCATTCTAATTCAAGAGGCCAGTGTGGAAGCAGYAGGGACATAGACTCAGAGAATGTTCAGGGGAGAAAGGAGATTATTTGCAAATGACCATGTGCTTTTAGGTTTGAAATCCCTACAATGATGCTAGGTCACTATAAAGTTTGGGAGATGGTTATGTTCAGACTTTTCTCTTGCCTTGCTGAATACAGAGCTCTTTCAGGAACATTTTTTTAATCCTAAGGTTAATATAATAAAACTTTCTATAATACATATAATTTTATTTTATTTTATGTATATTTGACATTTTGAACTTGAATATATCAGAAAATAGAATGAGAACTCTAATATTTTTAAATAAAATCAAAACTGATTGAATCAAGTGAGGATATTTCAGCAAAAGGTCTCCCCTTGAGTAATCTGATATTTTTCAGAATAAAGTAGTTTTTATAGTTATTTTTCATCAAAAATTGATAAAATAATTTTCTTTACTATCCCAAGGCTCTTCGTTCTTAGTGGAAAGATACTGGAACATAGTATGTATAGGTGGGCTTTTGTTCGTAACTACAAAATAAAGATCTCAGAAAGAATAGGTAGAGTTGACAGAACTCCACCCCAAGAAGAACCTTAGCCCAGTTTGAGTCACAGTTGATATTCAATAGCAAAATTAATTTCAGGAAAATGAAAAGYCTGGATCAAAATGATACTGTTTCTTTCACCATTAATGATGACCAGGAGATACCAAGATATGTTACCCTTCCTGGCCTGGCTTGTATTAACTTAGGACCACATTGTAATCATTCATAGAATAATTGATTTTCAAATTATATATATATATATATATATATATAGCATAGAAAAAAGTATTCAACAAATTCGTTAGGATGGGGGAGAGCTAGTAAATGATTTAAGTGTTAATGTTCTATGGTTTCATAAGAAGGTCCCTTCATAGTTTGGTCTTAAAATTCTGTAACATGGTTTATTAGAAAATGTAGACATTGATCATGTAAGTGTTAACATATTTATTGTTAATATATCCATGACTGAAAGTACCTAGCACAAGTTCTTACCCAACATTTTTTCCAGTGTGCATAATTTATAGAGTAAATAGCTTGTGATAGTTAACTAAGACACAGCTTCAAATTATTTATTATCATAACAGTAGTAGAATCTGTCATATTCTCTTTTGGCAGCAAATATCCAGTAACTCACAGTATGGCACATTTCAACAAGCTCTTAAAAAGGCTATATCTTTCCTCATTGGAAATAGAATATGTTCTAGTATAACAGATCAGTTTATATTAACTGGAATTTTTTTAAAGAGGTGTCATACTAAAGAAGAGAAGCAAAATATAAATGCCAGATTTTCACCACTGAATTTTCTAACACTTAACCAAAATTATGTTACATCAACCCAAAAGACTATGTAAATTTGAATGAATCATAGTTGTCATTAACCATTTTTAACCAAAGAATTTTCAGGTATAAAAATATCTTCTGGGAAAACAAAACAAACAAAACAACAAAAACAAAACAAAACAAAACAAAACATGAATTGGCAAAATTGCTTGGTCCTACCTTCATACGTATGGAACCTTGCCTCTTGTACTTTCATCATTACCTAATCCACTTTCATCTCCAAAAGGAGCAATTTCAGTAATCTAAGTAGTTGATTTTGTGACTTTCAACCTTCTTCAGCTCAGTGGTTTAACATACAAAGCAGTGTAATTTGCTTATACATGACTATGTTAAGTTGCCAAGTGTAAGGAGGCTGAGTGAGAATCTTTTTACAGTAAAAATGTAAATGCAAAAAAGGGTGACAGTCACCATCTTCACACACTCACCTGGCAAAACAGAAGAGAGGATGAGAGGATGTCGAAGGTTCTTCTACAGTAAAATATCCCATTGTTACTAAGATTTCATTGTCCATAACTGGTCTAATGGCCACATCTGTCTGCAATGGTGATAGTCCCTTTGCCTGGGCAGAAAAGGGAGCTGAACTCTCCTGTGTAGTGATACTGCTTTTTTGAATTTGAAAGCTCCATTCCCCTATTACTACAAGATCATCTCAATAGCACATTAAAATCCATGGTTTCAGGGTGCCAGAATCTGACCTTCTTCTACCATTTTGAGATCTTTAAATAATGCCAAAGTATACTCCGAGGAAGTACCAATGTTTTCCCAAAAAGTACAATGCAGACATTTGCACACTCAGTTGGCTAAGGTCTTGACTTATTTTGTTTTGACTTTTCTCTATAACAYCTGCCATTCTATTGTATACACCTGAGCTTATTTACTTATTGTTGGATTCTTATTGACTAAGCTTAAAGAACCAGAGCTCTATTTAACTCAACATTTTAAATGCCAGTGCCTAGAATGGTACTTGATGTATTAGATATATTTATTAGGGTGGATAAATAAGTGAGCAGATGTCACAGTAACTGTGCTGGAAATGTCATTTCTTCTGCAGAGTTAGCTTGGCACGTGCTATTTCTGAAGCAATGTCTTAACTCCCATTCCCTTCTGTTACTCCATCCCTTGTTTCTGAAGTCTACACTAAGATTAGCCATGTAAGGGCTTACACTACATTTAATGTGATCAAGAGTGAAGAAATAAAAGTAAGAGACAAGAACCAAGCTTGGGGTGCAACTGCCCTAGTGAGAAATTGTGTCAAGTGGACCTGCTGTAGGCTCACTGAAACCTGATTTGAGGTGACTGCTTAGCATGGTTTGAATTAAATTGAATTAATGAGAACAGAACATAGAACGATAAATAAGTCTGTTCTTAGCTCAGTTGTCTTTGTGTTCAATTTTCGAAATGAGAARTCTTATCAGGTTGTCATTTTATGTAATAAACCRTGGACTATGAACTTGCAATTATAATATATAATACATTTGAAATTCCTAGTGGGCAGTCATTCTATTAACACAATGAAGAGAGAAAATTACATACACATTAATATACATAAACATGTTTTGGTGTAGAGTTACAGTGCATATTTGTAAAATAAAGAGTTAAAGAGAGGGTGAAAAGTGCTGATTTGACTTTAAATTGCCAAGTAAAGAACATTAATATCCTTTCCCTTCACTTGACAGGCGATGAACTGTCAAAGAAGGAAATGGGGGAGGGGCGGGAGGCAGTGTGAGTTATTTGCTAGTAAGAGACCAATGATTTATTATGCCTGAATAGAACTTGAGCTCCTTGCCGGTGGACATTGTAATATACCAGAACCAAAGCACAGCCATTGAATGTTAGCAGGAGGGCTCAGAACAAGGTAGTGATGGGCTGGTGCTTATAAAAGCCCGCCTTGTGGGAGTGCTAGAACTCCCTGCTGCTAGTCCAGCGAATTCCTTCCTTGTCATCTGAAGACCTTCTCATCCCCCTTTGTATCTGATGCATAATAAGTTGGCTGTGTTCAATGACTGAAAACTATCAGTAGGTGGTCTTTAAGAAAACCCTCAACCAGATGCCATCATTCACACACATCAGTGTCTGTCTAGCATTTATTACTCGTTGTTGAGAATACAGGGACCGGTGATTTTAAGCAACAGTTGCTAAAGTAGTAAGCATTGTAAGAGTAATACACTGGACCCTCACATAGTAGTCACCTTTCTGTAGGGGATATCTATAGCTATATCTAATCTATATATCTATATGAGGGAAGAAGAGGTGAGCAGAGCATTTACTATAGGGATTATGTGTCTAAAACTTGGAAATTACAGGATCTGCAGTTACCAACCTGCACAAGCTGAGTTCCGAAGGTTTAAGGAGCATGAAAGACAATTTCTAGTCCAAATCTAAATCTGGGTTGAACAGTAGAAAACAATAGGCCATTTTGAGCATCTTCTAGCAAGCGGAGAATTCATTCTCACCTAGCTTTTTTACTCCTACCAAAACTTGAGCAAATTCAATGAGCTCCCCTCACCTCGCAGAAGGTTATGAACTTCGTTCAACCCACTGATTCRAATGTGAACCTCCTATAGGGGAATCTTCTGAACTCATGGAGAATAACGTGTAACTAAATATCTAGTCACTTACATTGAATCACTATGGCTGGAGAGATGGGGAAATGGGAGCAGTTGGCACCATTGCAGTAGGTAGAAGAGTATCTAGGATTTCATTCATACATACATACATACATACATACATACATACATACATACATACATACATACATCTCATCCATAGTAGTGCAAAAAGGGAGTAGATAGGTGATCTTAAAGGGGTAGTAAGAAACAAGAAAAGTAACAGCCCTTTGCCTGTGTCCTGTTAGGCAGAAAGGTTTGTGCCAAGCATCTAGAAAAGGCCAGCTCTCACTCACAAGAGTTCCTAGAAGAACCAAATGGTTCTCTGCTGAATGCAAGCAATGACAGGAAAAAATTTAGGGAGCAGAACTTAAAAGGCAGGGAAGGGTGTGAGTAGAGACGATTTGATACACTAAAGGGAGGCAGAATGGCTGTTTGTTTGGAGAGAAGTGGGATTGATTAAAACACTTAGTAATAACATCAATAATAGCTAAACTTTATTGATCATACACCACATATTCACATACTGTTCTAAACATTTTAAGCATGAAATAGGGACTTTTATTCATCCCAGAGAAAGGCCACATGGTTGGCTGAGAATCTCATGACTAGTAAACACTACAATCTGAGATTCAACCCCAGCAAGGCCTGTTCTGAAGTTTACACTCGCATATAAATAAGTGCTCTTAAATGGGAAAATAGATCATGATACCTGAGTTTATATAGCTAGCCACAAATTTCTTTCCTTCATGAAGATAATCATACTGCAAGTTTGGAAAAATTCAAACATGAAAGATATTTGAGGGAGGAAAAAAGACTGGCATGCCGTTTGCCAAGCGAACGGTTAACAGGTTAATTGGTGAATGTTGGGCAGAGTGTGTTGGTACTGGAGATGCCTAACTTCAACAGGCTGCCATCACTGTCTGTTGAGGGATTACTCTACTCACAGGATCTACCTCATGTATCCTGAGAATCGCTTAAACTGATTTTTTGAACTTCAGTTTCTCAAACCTCCYTCCTCCCCTAAGTTTCTTTTCTTTTCTCTATTTCATATTGATCACTCTAGATAATTGGATCTATACACCTTTGTAGAATTGTGTTCAGTGTTTTTTTCTGTCTTAGTCATACATATGTCTGTTTTGTAGGCATGCCTATGGATCATGGGGTATCATAAAGACTCCAGACATATCCAAGTAAATGAACTGGGTGATTCCTTCACATGAGGAGATACAGATTTTTTATATCTGGGCCCTATGCATGAGATTAAAATGCACAACAATTGTTGTGAGGAAAAGAAAATATATGGGAAAATTCTTATGACAGTGCTATATAATTGTTAATATTAAACGGCTAGAGTTTGTAATCAGTAGAAGCCATTTCCTGTCTCTTTCCAAAGTGATGTTGATGTGTTGTTGTTGTTGTTGT
>BDUI01003695.1:74209-84791 GCA_002335545.1 Apodemus speciosus
GAGAACGGAGAGGAGGAGGCCACCGTGAGGGGAGATGGACCATGAGAACATGGCCAGGAGAAACAGCAAGTATCTGGGGTGCACCACTGGAGAGGCAGTCAGGTCAGCAGTTAGAAAATTAGATTAGGGATTACTCCCGAGTAATTGTCAAAGCCAAACAAAATAACCATAGTCTGAACCTCATTTATTTGTAAGCTAGTTGGGGATAAGTTTAAATAGGTTGTGGTACAAGTCTGGGCTATAAAGACCATTTATCAAGAGACTAAAACAAACAAACAACAAACAAGTGAAAAAGAAATCTTAGGCCACCTAAGTTCCAAAGTTCAGTGTTAAGTCACTCTTCAGAAGCTTAATGAACTTGTGCTGTTCTGTTCTGTTCTGTTCTGTGCTGTGCTGTGCTGTGCTGTGCTGTGCTGTGCTGCGCTGCGCTGTGCTGTGCTGCGCTGCGCTGTGCTGCGCTGCTCTGTTCTGTGCTGCGCTGCGCTGCGCTGCTCTGCTCTGCTCTGCTCTGCTCTGCTCTGCTCTGCTCTGCTCTGCTCTGCTCTGTTCTGTTCTGTTCTGTTCTGTTCTGTTCTGTTCTGTTCAGGGGAACATGTGATCTTCATTTCTCAAACAGGCATTTGTCGGTTGAGATTTGATTAATTAACCTCTCCTTGCTATGATCACATATTCATATCCATCACATTAAAACCCCACCCAATCCCAGCTAATTCTCTCCTTTTCAGACTTGGCTTATAGGGACCCCTTCTAGACTCTCTAAGTTTACCAAATCCCCAGGTTGAGATGCAATGGAAATTCTTGCCAGMGTGTCAGACACAGGAGAGTTAGTTTTCACTCTATCAGCAGTTTATCTCTGGGCTTTTCTGCAGTTGGTTGTTAATTCAAATTGGATTATAATTGCTTCTTTGGATACACAGGTATCCTCAGTTAATTCTACAGAAAAATATTCATAGACCTAAGGTTTTCCTAAATCATATGCTGATATATGAATTTCACAGGAACAAAACTGCATCTCACATAAATGAAGCATCAATGAAGTTATGGGTCATATTCAAATATTCTAAATTCCTTTGTAAGTTTTGAAAAGCATTTATTATGGTCTATTTGGATGCTTCACAAAAGGCTACACATGTGCCTATGCTTACATAATGTTGGTATTCTATGGTCTATACATATACCCTTTATAAAAATTGAATAATTTGTTTACCTTCTACAAGATTCAACTTCTATAGTAATTATAATGTCACAAAGTTATTGGAAGGATTGAAGAGACTCATGCAAGTAGACTATAGAATGATCATTAACGTAAAGTACAGATAATTGGGAGTGGGTTGGTTTTTTGGTTTGTTAATTGGGTTTTTTTTTTTTTGGCATGTTCCCTTTGTTAACTGTAGGCGTATAACAGCCTATAATCCTAGCTATAAGGGAAGCTAAGGCAAGATAGTTATTTGAGTCTATTAGGATTCTGGGATCAGCTTAGGTAGCACAGTATATCCTGTCAGGTTAAAAATAAAACAAAACAGAAGTCAATATATTAATGCATAGAATTCATATTTTGCTATATGTCTAGGTAGAGAGTCTTTGCAATTGCCCAGAAKGCTCTTCACCTTCCCAAGACTGTGAAACTTTAATATAGTTCCTCGTGCTATGGTGACCCCCAATCATAAAATTATTTTTGTTGCTATTTCATAACACACATGTTCTACTGTTATAAATCATAATGTAAATATCTGATATAAAAGGTGTCCCATATGAGACTCCTCTTGGGGTCACGACCCACATGTTGAAAACTACTGGTCTAGAATCTATGGAATCTATTCCTACCTAGGAACAATGCACTGTCCTGAAGTTGACCAACAGAAAGAAGCCCRGTATGGTAGTACACACTTGTAATCCCATTGACAGGAGCCAAAGACAGGTACATCTTTGGTGTGGTCTGGCCAACCAGCCTAGCCTATTCTTTTTTTCTTTTCTTTTCTTTTCTTTTTATTTTCTATATTCTTTGTTTACATTCCAAATGCTTTCCCCTTTCCCGGTTCCCCGCTCACCATATGTCCCATAAGTCCTCTTCCCTCYGCCCATTCCCCAATCACCCCTCCCATTTCTCTATCCTGGTACTCCCCTATAATACTGGATCAAGCCTTTTGAAGACCAGGGCCCTCTCCTTCCTTCTTCTTGGGAATCATTTGATTTGCTAATTGTGTCCTGAGTATTCAGAGCTTCTGGGCTAATTAATATCCACTTATCAGTGATTGCATTTCAGGTGTATTCTTTTGTGATTGGATTACCTCACTTAGGATGATATTTTCCAGTTCCAACCATTTGCCTAAAAATTTCATGAATGCAGTGTTTTACATTGCTGAGTAGTATTACATTGTATAAATATACCACATTTTCTGTACCCATTCCTCCAGTGAGGAACATCTGGGTTCTTTCCAGCTTCTGGCTATTATAAATAAGGCTGCTATGAACTGTACTCTTCTGGCAAGTGACAGACCCTGACTTAAAAGGGGATTAAGAATAAGGAACAGCACCTAAGGTTGTCTTTTGGCCTCTACACACTCATGAGCACAACTGCATATAGTCATTTAACCTATTGCTGAGTGAAAACATTACTATCTAATGGAATTGTCATAATATRAATGAATAGCCATGGAGAGGGGGTATTTCCATAATTTGGTATGGAAGTTTTAGAAACTTTCACAATAGATATACTATTTGATTGCTAGTAATATCCATTTGCCTCTTTTTCCAAATGGATATGAATATGTATGAGTGCCTGTGTGCACATGTACACACACTCCAACACACACACACACACACACACACACACACACACGCACAAATACCATGTCCATTTTCCTTTGCATTCTTTAAGGCCACTGGGTTTTATAGAACCAATGCTTAGGCTGTCTAGACAGCAGCAATCCAAAGACAGATTCCATCAAGCTCCTATCTGTTAGAACCTGCAGTGCTTGCATTTGGATTTGCTATCTAACAATAATGTGGTATTTTATAAACATTAGTGAGTGTGATTTTGCACTGGTCAGCAAAGGTAAAAAAAATGGGTGCTTTGGGAAAACAAATAAAAAAGGAATTGGATCTGTCTCAATAAATTGCAACAATTGTAAATATCCCAAAGATGCAGCCACTTTCTCTGGCATCGGAAAGCAAAACTGACATTCACACTTTAGAATGAATAGGTGAAAAATGCAAGGGCTAAAAGTTGTCATTGTGGTCATTCTTAGATTAAGTGTGACATTGCGTCTATTAAACACGTTTCTGCTATATCTACCCGCTCAAGTCTTCAGATATTACTTTAATCATGGCAATTAATATGTACATTCTAGTCATGATTCTTTTCCATTTTGGTTGGAGTCTGCAGATATACGTGTTCCATCAATTTAAACATAATTATAGAATAATCTTTCCCAAATATTATAGTTAATAACATCATGATGTCTATAAATTTGCTGTAATTTATACACATTAAAATTTCATTGAAATTAAAGAACTTTGACGATTTGAGCGTATTTTAAAGGCATCTTACAGTGTTTCCAGTGAAATCCACAAAGAAGCCTCAGACGAGCAGTATTTGTTTGGGGTTATGTGGCCCGGGGAGAGTCAGAAGCAAGTTGAATATTTCTGACTCTGGCCATGAAAAACTTCGTTTGATTATGCTGCACACACTCTTCTCTGGTTTCAGAGATCAGAACCTGACATTTCACTCAGGCTTGGTTCTGAACATCTTTGTCTAAAGGGAAAACTCACAGTGCTTTTAAGTTTTATAAGGACATGCTGTAGTGCAGATGTCTATGTAGAGAAATTTGCTACTGCACAGTTGATAATTCAGGGTACTGTTATGACATGAGTTACTGAGTTATTACACCAGAGATTGTTGGTTCTCTCCATTGATGAAAAGAACCTGAAGCATATTGGTTACATCCTCATACAAGGTATGTRCAATATCCAACAACATTATGACAGTTGTATTTCAACAAAGTTAAATGTGCAGAGAAAATTTATTGTTGTGTTTTTAATTACGTWTTAATGTTTTCCAACAATGTATTCTACATCAACCTTTTATATCACTATGTCAGTGATTTTTCTCAAAGTATACAGTGTCTCATAACAACAACAAAAACAACAGAGAAGAAAAACAAAGAAAGGAAAAGAAAAGAAAAGAAAAGAAAAGAAAARAGAAAAGAAAAGGCAGACAGGACGTTTTAGTCTTATGTTGGCTAGGGAGTTGATCATTATTGGCATTGGGATAATGTGTTCTGCTTGATTTCAATGTTATTTCCTTTCTAAATTTAAAACAATGTATACAACACAAAAATGAAAAACATTGTATAGAAATGTTGACGGGTAATATTAATCAGTTTAAAATTTCATTTAATACATTATTTTTCAAAATAGAAATTATAGATATTGTATTAATTATGTAGAAAAAATTTCCCAAGATTCAGATATCTGGTTTCATAATTAAAATAAAAATAGRCTGAAAAATATCATCAATRTCTTTTAGAAATGCAGTAATATCTACAAAGAAGATCAAACTCTGTGTCTCTAAGCTATGTGTTAACAGATTGTTCCACACATAGCTTTGACTGTTTTCTTGAGGAGACCTGCTGGCCCCAGGAACTTCCAGATTAGACTCCTCACACCCAGCCCTCTGACTGACTCTTTTGCTGAGGCACAGCCTGYAGAAGTGAGGAGGAACTATGTTCTGTCCCCTGAGCTCCATTGTCTGGGCCACCGCTCTGCTGCTGTCYCAGGGAGGTCTATASGTCCCAGAAACATCCAGATTAAATCTCCCCACAAGCCTGCCAGATTCCCCTGGGGAACACCCTAGCAGTGGTGAGTTGTATGCTCTCTGCTGAGCTCCTTGTCCAGGACAGGGCTCTGCCTGCCTTGCAGGCACCAGGAACATTGAGGTTAGATTCTTCCCCATTAATCTCCTGCCTGACAATTCCCCCTAAAACACACTCAATACCAGAAAAAAACACATCTTATTTTCTAAGCTCTATTTTCCATTCCACAACTCTGCCTGCATCCCTGGTTACCANGTCTTTCCATTCAGTAATACAGAGGGCTATGTTTTTTGCCTTGGTCCATTCCCATCCTTCACCCATAGGTCACTGGAGAGCAGTCTTTTTGTTTCCTAATCTGGTCCCATCTAGTTTCTCTTAAGCTTGCAGCTTCAGACACTGGCAGACTCACTCTTAATGCATAGAAGCACTGACATGCCAAACGAAAGTAACAATTTAAAATCAGAAATAACATTAGCAGGGCAAAATTAGATCCTATAGAATGCGGCATTATTAATATTCCATGAGAACTAATATCTATTGCCCAGAATATTAAGGTCTGCAGGAACAAAAGAATGTCCTCTCTGTAGACAGATGTCCTTGGATGCTTAMCTAAGGAAGGTTGCTAGAGAGTTAGAGCAATTATGTTTGATGGTTTTCGACCATCAAACTGGACGGACACCAAATGTAGCAAAGGTCTTTGCTTCTGGGGAAGTAACAACAAGAGGACTTGCATCCTTCTCTGCCTTAAAAAGTAACTGTAACTGGGAAACTCTGCTCAAAGTTGACATGCCTTAGTCCACTGTCTCCTGACAGTCAAGGAAAAGAGTGTGACCTCTGGCATCCTTGCTTTAGTGCCATCCTGTATGTGATCACCATTCCTCTGTCCCTACCAGGGACTAAGACATATTTTTGTACATATATATACACATACATACACTTCTCATAGTCTTCTGATTCTGTTATCGTTCTGATAGTTAAACTTTAACATAGTCACACATTTTYGTATTATTTTAGAGTTTCAAGGAATCTCATTCTAGACTTCAAATATTGACAAGTCCATATTTCTTCTTCTTCTTCTTTTTATTTAAAGTCAACACRTCTTTATTTGAGGAATTTAAAGTGATTCCTTTCATTGCCTTCAAGGTCACTTTTGTTTCTCTAAAACTTGAGTCTTGATTTCTCTTCAGCAGAACCTTGCTAAAATTCTTTCGTTGTTGCTATTTTTTATTTCAATTGAATTATGGATCTACTAATGACAATTAAGTTAAATGACAGCATGCAAGTGCTAGAAGTGACTATTTCTTAATACTCCTTTTCATAGTTAATTGCAAATTTAGAAGTGTTTTAAAGATACGTGAATGGATAGTGAGGGCTCAATTACTGGGAAGCGTGTTTTAGAGCCATCAACAGATTAAAAATACATGGTATTAACCTCWGTAGAAGCCATTAAGTGACTAACTTTAATGCCTCACACCATCAAGAATTCCTGGTGAAGAACACTTGCAGCTTAGCAGGTTGAAGAGTGAATCAACTCTACCTCCAGTTAATTACAGGGTGCACCACATTCTTCTGAAGGGTATCATTTCCCCTCCTCCACAAGTCCCACTTGCTTGTTTCCTTGCAAAGCTGCCAAGAAACTGTGAACAAATTTCATGTCTGAGTAACTGATTGCTCGCTCAGTGACCTTGAAAAATTACTTGCATCATTAAAAATTCATAGAAAATAAAGTTTTTGAGAATACCGGTCTGACATGTTCTGTCATAAAGARCCTCCTGTTATGTTACTGTACAATCCTGTGCACTTTAATAAAAAAAAAGTAACCTTCTACTGTCTACGCAATTACATCAAAAGTTTCTCTCTGATGTTTTTCCTCAGAATCATACCATTTTCTGCATTCAGACAGCAAGACAGAATCAGAGAGGAACCCTATTGATTATCTAAGCCTCTGTAAGATGTCAAGAATACTATTTCAATGTGCCACAAAATATCAAAGATTGTTCTTGTTTTTACATTGAGCTAGTTCCCATCTATAACCTACAGCAATCATTTTAAGATGCACAGCGCATGCCCATGCGATGCACAGACAGTGATTTCTAACCACCAGCTTGTTTGTGCTTCAAAACTTCATCCATTAAAAACAAAAATCCCTGTACTTGAAATACCATGGTCATTCTCCACTTCCACTTCTTCCTCTCCTTACAACGTCTATTAATCTATATATTCTGGGCGTCAGTTGTTTTCATTGTATATAAATTACACACTAGTTTGTGCACTGATGTAATGCTCTATATTTCTTGAGGAAAGTCATGGGGAGTAAAGGGATATGAGAACCTTAAAATAAGCTGAGGAAAAGTCTGATAGGACAGTAACATGACCCAAAAGCAATCCTTTGATGCCTTCTCCAGAGCAAGGATCACCAGGTTCTCTGTGTGCTCCCTTTATGGCTGTACTCAGGGTTCATCTTCCCTCAGTCCTAGGGCTTAGCATCGTGTTCTATGTTTGAGGGGTTGGTGTTTCCTCAAAAGAATAAGATGTGCAAAGACTACAGTATCTTAAATTTTACTTATTAAATCTATTGCTAACCAGTTGCAGTCTTATTCACAGTGCATACTGAAGACTCTCACCTCCTGCCCGTGAAATCTTCCTGCCATTTCTGTCTCCCCCACARTCATTGCAAGTACCTTGATCCTAAAGTAATCAAATTAAAAGAAAATTGATTTTACAAGTATCCTTTGACCTGGTCCGTTTTTTGTTCCTTGCATTTTATTTTCCTGGTCTTGCTGATAGTTATAAATTTGGTTTATATTATATTAATGGAATTTAACCMGGCCTTACTTCATCTTACTCAACATTTAATTTCATTAACACATTAAGTGCTATTATGTAGCATGCATATATTATCTAATATATAAACCAAMATATGGCTGCCTGAGCAAGGGAATCCAATTTGTTTGTTTGTTTGTTTATTTGTTTCCTCCTCAAAGTTTCCTTTCCTCCACTCCCATTCTTTGCCRCAGAACACCTACAACCAATCTAGTGGCTCAATGTGTGATCATTGGGCCAGTCTTAACAGGGGACAACCAATTGTATATCTTTCTATGGTAAAAAGCATCCTCCTTTCAAATCTCTTTCTTCTTCTCCTACATCGTCCCCAAATTCTGATTCATTTTGCTTGGGATGCASGAAATGCAATCATTTGAAAACCCAGTTTAATCCATACTTTTTTCTATTATACAGTTTGTTTCTAGTAGACAAAGTCCCCACATGGACTGGTGGACNATAGATAGATAGATAGATAGATAGATAGATAGATAGAGCAAGCCATTCTTTAAAAAAGTTTCAGTGTAGAATAGAAAGAGAAATTATTCATTCTCCTTTGTAATGCTAAAATAAACCTATCGTTTAGATAAGGGTCATTGGTGGTAGAGAGAGCATCATTCTGGGTGTGGGTGGGCTTTGGGCTCTGGAGATTAGCCCACGTACACGGTCCTGAGCCTGCCCTTCTCTCTCCGTGCAGACTTACTTTCTCTGGATCGCCGCTAAAAACTGTATCCACACCCACCTGGACCTGACCCGGTGAGAACCACAGCTTAGTATCTGAGTGCCAAGGGCTCCCCTGGCGTGAGAGAGCAGGCTTGCCGTCCTGGGTGTGGCTCTTCTCTTTACATCCTGGGTGGGGTTTCAAGCCATCCTTTCCTCTCTGYCCTCTTGCTTTCCGATGCCCGGACTGTGCCCTTTCCCCTAGTGGAGCCTGAGCCGCAGGACACCCACTGGCCCTCGCTTAGCTGGCATCCTACCGGCTGAGTCTTTCTTCCAAGTCCAGCTCCCCTGTTCMTATGGGCCCTTCTGCCTTCTCGCTCCATAAGCCCACCTCTCAAGGGCTTACAACCCTGCCTTGCTTTACCCACAATGCGTCCAAGACCTCGCGGGCTTTTTCTCCACCCTGTCCATCCTTCTGAAACAGGTGTGGTCTCATGTTCACCCTCGCCACCAACCTAGCCATCTGGATGGCAGCCGTAGTGGATGAATCTGTGCACCAGGCCCACTCCTACAGTGGCTCCCATGGCAACGCCAGCCACGCCCGCCTCGCCCCTGACTGTAAGTTCCCAGTTAGCGCCAGCCCTGTGGCTGCCAGGCGCTGGATGGGCGCGCTTTGCGTATTCATAGTCAGTCAACCATGCCCTTGCTAGGCCGGGGTGGTAAAGGTAGCGACTGGGGAGAGGGGGCCCTCCTCCCACTCCGGGCGCTCCCTCGGAAGTGTGGGTAGAGGTGAAAAGAAACAAGAGCATATAGTGTGTTTCCTCATCCTTGAGGGTACAGTCTAGGCCATACTGTGTCCAGCTGCTGTGGCCGGACCTTCACCACAGTTCCTGTCACTTCAGTTTGTGCCACACCAAGGGGAATTCAGAACKCGCTGTCTAGGACACCGGGGGCCTCAGCAAATGCCTCTTATGGCCCCAGGCACTGTGGAGTCAAACTCAGGTTCTCTYGCCTTCGTGCCAAGGACCTTCCAAACTGAGGCTCCTCTCCCTGCTCCAGGTTTTTTGTTACTTTGTATCTTTAGTGCKGCCTTGACTTGCAGTGTCTGGCAGAATGAGTAATTATGGAGCGAATGGAGATGCCAGACACCRTGAAGTCCTTTGGGCACTGGACACTGGCAGAGAGAACTCCTGGCCTCGTGTTGTCACCAACTAGAAGGGGAGGCTAGAGCCCAGCGCTGTGTCCTTCTCTCCGCAGCAGAGCGCGCCAGGGGTCCRGCTGAAGGAGAGCCGTGTCTCTGCAGCACAGCCATCTGTCAGATCTTCCAGCAAGGCTACTTCTACCTGTATCCCTTCAACATCGAGTACAGCCTCTTTGCTTCCACCATGCTGTACGTCATGTGGAAGAACGTGGGAAGGCTGCTTGCCTCCACCCACGGCTACGGCCACACACCACCCAGGGTCAGCCTTTTCCGGGAGACCTTCTTTGCCGGCCCAGTCTTGGGCCTGCTCCTCTTTGTGGTGGGGTTGGCTGTCTTCATCCTCTATGAGGTCCAGGTGAGTGGAGAGAGAAGCCACACCCAACAGGCCCTGGTTATCTACTACAGCTTTAATATTGTCTGTCTGGGGCTCATGACTTTGGTCAGCCTGAGTGGCTCAGTCATCTATCGTTTTGACCGTCGGGCCATGGACCATCATAAGAACCCGACACGGACCCTGGATGTGGCCCTGCTGATGGGCGCCGCCCTGGGCCAGTATGCTATCTCCTACTACTCTATCGTGGCTGTGGTGGTGGGCTCTCCCAGAGACCTGCTCGGGGCGCTCAACCTGTCCCATGCTCTGCTCATGATTGCCCAGCACACCTTCCAGAATGTCTTCATCATCGAGAGCCTCCACCGGGGACCTCCTGGGGCTGAGCCCCATGAAATGCCCCCCAAGGAGCCCCGCCAAGGCATCACCTTTGCCAACCTGGATGCTAGCCATACCTTGCCTTCCTGCCCACCCACCCCCAGGCTGGTCAGTCCCAACCCAGAAAGCCCTCAGGAAGTGGTGGCTATCATCTCGGTCCCCAGGTGCCACTGGCGACGTCGGTGCCTGAAAGACATCTCTCTGTTTCTCTTGCTCTGTAACATCATCGTGAGTAGTCGAGTGATGTGAGAATGAATGGGTTTGGGGTTGGGGTGTCTCTAGGTTGGGGGACAATTGACAGCCAGTTAAGCTTCTCTGTCTTGCCCCAAACTCATCCTGGAATCTTCTAGAAGAGCAGGTTCAGAGAGGGACAACTGTAGC
>BDUI01003695.1:115817-128650 GCA_002335545.1 Apodemus speciosus
TTAGCCACCTAGAAATGTGAGCTAATCTCAGGTTTATCAAAGACTAAATAGTTGTTAGTATATGTCTACTTATGTACACAAACAAACTGCAAGATTAAATAAAGAATATATCCAATAAAAAAATAAAAAAAAAAAAAAAAAAAAAAGGAGCATTTTCGTATGGAACCGTAGGCATCCTCTATGACATTGGCACACCAAAGCTCTCTAGCTGCTGCTTTTCCTACAAAAGCCACACTTTTAAAGAAAAACTTGCAACAATTCCAGCCTGTCTTCAATACACGCAGTGGAGACTTCTCAGTTATTTAGATGAGTCCCTTGTAGTTCAATCCTATGAGAAAACTGAGCAATCTTCTGGCTGGTTTTGTGATTGACCTGAGGATGTTTTACAAAATGGTAACACATGCCAATTCTTAATAACTCTCCAATGGCTGGACTTCTAAGGCGTCACCCTCCTGGCCAAACTAACAATCAGTATCTAGCTGCATATTTTAGAGAGTACCACATTTATTTGTTTTAGTATTTTTTTCCTTCACATTGGTCTCTATGCCAAGGTTGTACCTACAGAAAAATATAGTAAGAAAGGGGTGTGCAGAAAGAAATTTTATATAATAAAAAATAAGCTGTTTATTATGTTATAGATTAAATAATTTCTAGTACTCAAGAGTTTAAGTATTAAGAAGCTAGTAACTAAGATTTCGAATGTATTCCAATTCTTTAAGACTAATCAGCTTAAGGTATGCACAACTTAATGGGAGTAGACCTATATGATCTAATGAAAATTAAAAATTAAAATAGTATTTAGGACTTGTGAAAAAGTAGTGCACTGAATTCTCTACACTTTGATGTTTAGCTCTGAGTAAAAACAGAGAACATACAGATGACTTATAGAATACCATCAATTGCGATACACCCTGTCGTATACAGCAGCCACTGAATAAAGAGGAGTCCAGAAACAATTACAATCATATAGACACTGATACTGGAGGGCAAACAGGGGATGATATAACTCAGGCTTCATTGCACTCTCAAGAAATCATGTCAAATTTCACAACAGGTAACCATTCTGACTATGATGAAAGCAGCTTGCAAAAATAGCAGCCAAGTACATCCAGGATTACTTCTCAGATGCGATTCTGTTCTGGTGACTTTGACAGTTATCCACTGCCCCTCTGTAAGGCTGAGTATTTCTTCATCTGTGTCACTGGTCCTGCTTAGCCCTAACCAGCCATTTTACAATCTCAAATAGGGCTATTTAGAGTTGTACTATGTGTTAACATTCTGAAACTTTATCTCCTCTTTTTGCATGTATATGTGTTTATCTTATGTATGTGTACACATGCCTACATGTATATTCAGGCATGTAAGCAAATGTGTGCGCACTTCTGTGGAGGCCAGAGGTTGATATCAAGTGTCTTCCTCTGAGGTGCTCCCTGAACCCAGGGCTGGAACTGGCCAGTCTGGATAGCTAGCTCGTCACATGATCCTACATCTCTGCCTATTGAGCACTGCAATTACAGCCATCTTGCCTAACTGGTTTTAGAAATGAACACTACATATCCAAATTCGGTTCCTCGTGTTTATGTAGCAAGAGCTTTATCCAATAAGCTGTCTTCCCAATCTCACTTCATCTTGAGAAGAGTATTTACATGGGAAAACTACTCTGATACAAATATTGTACATCAAATAAAGGGTGACTTTCTAAAAGACTAGCATCAATATTTAAGTAGAACAGAATCAGGTATATACTGCATCCATCTATTCATTACCTTATTTCTAAGATATGTCTCTAACAAACATACCTTTTCCCAGTGCATAATTATGCATAGTCTAGTCATTATTATTGTCCACACTTGGTATGGTTCCCTACGTATGGAAAAACATAAAACAAGTACATCAGATTTTTAAATTGGGTATTCTGGACTGCAGGTCATTAGCAACACTAAAATTGAGCTTAAGAAACATGAAATAATACTATATGATATGTTCTATATACAGAAAGAATGTAGTCATTCAAGCCATGAAATACAGGTGGATAATAAGCACATATATTTGGTAGACATCAGATATAAATGTCTATTAGTTTGATGTTAACCTAAAGCCTACAACATTGTAGAAAATTAGGAATGGCTGAAACTATACACAAAATGAGTAGAGCCAATACGAGATCAGCACAAACAATGTGCTACGTTCTTTTAGATGTAAAACATTTCAAGTAATTTTAGAATCATGAACATGTTCTTTTCATAATATGTTTACTTAGCAAAGGTTTGGATATTTTTATAAGTAGTATGCTTTGCATATTTAACTTTGAATGATACTCCCACCTTTTTTTTAGTAGAATTTGAATGTGAAGTAACATACTATTTTTTTGTCATATGTCCTGTTACCTAGGCTATCCTCAGATTTTCTGTGTAGCCAAGAGTGTATTTACTTTATGAAAAGATCACATCTCATTTAATTTGTAGACAAAAAAGTCTCCAAACAGTGAACAGTTACTTGCAAACTTCAAGAGAGAAAGCTGTCAGGTGGGATTCTGAATGAAGCCAGTCTCAGTTCTGACAGGGCAATACCTATGAGGAGAGGAAGACCTTGGTCAGGTCTCCTGCGGGAATGGCTTCTTTTCATGATGATCAACTCTGCACATCATCCGGATGGGATACTATCTTAGTTTCTTCTCCCTTTGCTACAATCAATATCCCAACAAAGCAACTTAAGGAGAAAGTGTTTATTTTAGCATACAGTGCAAAGTTTTAGTCTATATGGGAAAGTCATGACAGCAGGAGTTTGAAGCAACACATTCTACCCATTGTTAAGAAGCAGTTTATGGCACTTGGGAGGCAGAGGCAGGTGGATTTCTGAGTTTGAGGCCAGCCTGGTCTACAGAGTGAGTTCCAGGACAGCCAGGACTTCACAGAGAAACCCTGTCTCGAAAAAACAAAACAAAACAAAACAAAAAAAAAGAAGCAGTTTATGATGAATGCTTGTATTTAGATTGCTATAAGCTTCTTATACAATCCAGGATCACAGCCTGTGACCCACAGGCTGTGTAGCTTTTGTCTCAATTTTTCTAATCAAAATGAACCCAAACAGCAAGATTCAGGGGTCAGTCTCAAAGATGATTCTAGATATCAACAAGTTGAACCAATTAGATTGACCATCAAAATTAAAGTACATCATATATTGTTGAATCTCAATATTGTGAGGAAGGCATTTTATATATGATATTAGTGATGAAATCAGGAAGTTTGAGTATATTAGTTTCTGTGATGAAAGGGGCACTTGTCCAATCATTTAGAAACTTAAGGGACAGAAGCCGATACATAGATCAAAGAACTTGGTGTTTGGGACTAAACAACTGTATTAACTCTGTTCTCTGCAGGTAGCCTACTGACCTTCATATAAATCTGGACTTGCTGTTGTTTACAGATGTAAGACTCAGTCCCTTCTATTCCATGACATAAATTATGCACACCAATGCAGTTACAGAGTCATCAATCAGTAACCCTAGGATATTTGTTCCTGAACTCTGCTGGACACTAAAATTTGCAAATGATCAAGGCTTCAGTATTGTAGAATACTTGAGACTGGAGTAGTATCTTCCTTTCTATAGTAACTCATTTATAGATTGCTTATAGTACTAAATAAAATTAAAATTAAGTTCCATTCTTTATATCTTATAGGACAATGAAGAAAACATTGGTAGTTATTCAATATAGACATGTAAATTTTATAAAAGAATTTGGTAACTCATGGCTATGAAAATAACTTATGCAAGTAGATAATTGTCTGTTTCTGCTATTCTAGACAATTCAGACCAAGATGTTTTCCTATATCTTATTAAAACCCACTGACCATCTTTCCAATAACTTTGTACTCAACTGAATATACAATAACTTAAACAAAAATCCATAGGCTGCCACATATTAAGTCAAATTATGGTATTGATATAATACTGTAATACTAGAAATTCTAATGAACCATAAAAGACAAAGAAATTAACTGATACATGCAAAGGTATGAAAATTATTAGTCCTTTACAGTGTTGGTGCTAATTGGTCAATATAAAATCAAATGCCTATTAAGGTCAACTACTTGGATTTTCCATAATCCATTAACTTGAAAAAGCTTGAGTTTTGCATAAATAAATAGCTCTGTAAGAATATATGTATAAGAGTAAATTATGTGGTCATCTTGAAGATGGAAAATGTATTTTGCTTTATAAGATAGACTTCAGCCTTTGGGGTCAGGGACAAGATACTGTATCTTGTATATAAAATTTCCATTCCAAATGCTCGTGACTTGAAGGAATAGGCCCAGTTGAAACCCTATTGAGAAGTTAATTGAACTTGTGAATACAAACTCATGAATGAAGTGGTCTAGTGATAAGTGCATAGCTAAATGGGTTAATGGAGGTAAAGCTTTGTGGGTTGAAGTGAGTCGCTGGATCACTTTGTGTCTCCATGTCTATGTTTTCCTGTCTCTCTGTYTATTTCTTTCTTTTTTTTGTGGTTTTTCAAGACAGGGTTTCTCTATATAGCCCTGGCTGTCCTGGAACTCACTCGGTAGACCAGGCTAGCCTCGAACTCAGAGATCCGCCTGCCTCTGCCTCCCAAGTGCTGGGATTACAGGCGTGCACCACCACCGCCCGGCCTCTCTCTGTCTATTTCTATCTCTTTCTCTCTCCTTATTTCCACTTATCCTCCACTCTGCCCTCCTCCCTCCTCTTCTCCAGGTACCATAATGATATTGACAAGCAGGCCTAGTAAGCAGGTGCTTTTTCTCCATTAGGGCAACAATTTAGCACAAAGCAAAAGCAAATATTTATTGGAAATATTTTCAGTCACTTTATTTGGGTTTAAGAGTATTCAACCCAGTGATTGCCTCTTGATTGCTTTTCCTACTGATCAAAAGTTGTCTACATACCTTTTAAAGGCCAGTCATGTGTCTCTGTGTCTGTCCAAGAGTATAGAAATAATCGAGTTGATGATTGGCTTAGGTGAAGGTGGCCTCACCAGCCTTCTCTTTTTTGTGTTTTTACCCTCTGAACTTGTAAGCCAGGATTAAATTAAAAGCTGACTTTTATAGGTTGCCTTGATTATGATGTCCTATCACAGGAATAAAATAATAACTAATACAGTATCATTTGCCAATTTCTGGAAAAAAAACCTAGCAAATCTACACATCAACTTGAAGAATGTTTTTGCTGTAAAATGCTGACTTCCAGTCTATGAATCAGGTATGTTTTTCTATTTGTGTATATTAAATGTTCCATATTCTTTATATTCCAAGACTTTCCCTCTTCCTTGAAATGGACTCCCTAGTATCCCATTCCTTTATATGTTAGTATAAATGAAAAGATTTTCACATTACTCATCTCTGTCTCCAGTGACAGGTGGTTAAGGCTGATGTTCCCTACAGCCTAGTGTAGTTGCTTTGCTCTTCATTGGTAGACCCTAGCTCCCCCAGTCTGAATTCTGGCTGTTTATTGAGTTTGTTTCCTTTGTCTAACCCATCTTAAAAAATATTTTTGAAATAATTTTAAATATAAATATATTTTGATTATATTCTTCCCCTCTCCCAAGTCCTTCAAGAAATCTTCTCTCTCTCCCTGTCCACTCAACCCTTAAGTTCTTTCTCAAAAACAAAACAAAAACCCAATACAACAACTCCATAACTATACAAGAACACTACATTTTAAAACCCTGCTCTAAACTACAGGTCTGGAAAATTTGCTTCTAAAGCGCTAGAAACAGACTCAACATTGTCGTAAGTCAAAGGTACTCATCATGTGTTATTAAAAACTATCGAAGCCGGGAATGGTGGCGCACGCCTGTAATCCCAGCACTTGGGAGGCAGAGGCAGGCCTGAGTTCGAGGTCAGCCTGGTCTACAGAGTGAGTTCCAGGACAGCCAGGGCTACACAGAGAAACCCTGTCTTGGAAAAACAAAAATAAAAACCAAAAAAAAAAAAACCAAAAAACAAAAACAAAAACAAAAAAACAAAAAACTATCGAGTGTACATCAGCACATGGGTGTCCCTATTTTTCAATAAAGTTTTATTTACAAAATATGGACACTGACTAAATGTTTCAGGACTAGCCATACTTAATCCAACCTTCCAGTGTGCTGAAATATGTTAGCAAAATAGACTGACATTTGGTTTAAAATTACTGCAGTGAATAACTTCTTTCTTGTAGAATATTAAGTAATTAAATACAAAATGTTCTTTTTGAGGTAGTCATATGAACATATAATTTCACATAAAAAGAATCAAATGCCAATCTCTTGTCAAGACGAATTACATTACATAACCTATTTCATGTTCCCTTTTACATAGTTTACCATAACAAAGACATTATTCTATGCTTAGCTTCTTTCTTCGAGGACTTCAATCCACTCTAGAACATTATCGCATTAATTCCACATACAACTTGTCAGGAAAGGAAATGACAAGTATTCAGAAACTTCCAGGGGCTTTTAGGTAAAATTTAAAAGTTGAGCAAGCCTGAGTGACGAATGCTTGCTACCTTCATAATCAACAAGATGTTTAAAATACAGATTTTCTTGGATTATCCAAAGATGAACTAGTTCTCAGTGGACTGTGTCTATGAAATGCCATCATACCCAAAGAAGTCCTGGTTTTTAAAGGGTCGATTTTGAAGGCACCTCATCAAGCAGAGACCCAGTCCTGAGATTTTTGTCACCTTCATTCTTATCATGAAGGGCTGCTCTAATAACTAGCTGANAAAAAAAAAACCAAAAAACAAAAACAAAAACAAAAAAACAAAAAACTATCGAGTGTACATCAGCACATGGGTGTCCCTATTTTTCAATAAAGTTTTATTTACAAAATATGGACACTGACTAAATGTTTCAGGACTAGCCATACTTAATCCAACCTTCCAGTGTGCTGAAATATGTTAGCAAAATAGACTGACATTTGGTTTAAAATTACTGCAGTGAATAACTTCTTTCTTGTAGAATATTAAGTAATTAAATACAAAATGTTCTTTTTGAGGTAGTCATATGAACATATAATTTCACATAAAAAGAATCAAATGCCAATCTCTTGTCAAGACGAATTACATTACATAACCTATTTCATGTTCCCTTTTACATAGTTTACCATAACAAAGACATTATTCTATGCTTAGCTTCTTTCTTCGAGGACTTCAATCCACTCTAGAACATTATCGCATTAATTCCACATACAACTTGTCAGGAAAGGAAATGACAAGTATTCAGAAACTTCCAGGGGCTTTTAGGTAAAATTTAAAAGTTGAGCAAGCCTGAGTGACGAATGCTTGCTACCTTCATAATCAACAAGATGTTTAAAATACAGATTTTCTTGGATTATCCAAAGATGAACTAGTTCTCAGTGGACTGTGTCTATGAAATGCCATCATACCCAAAGAAGTCCTGGTTTTTAAAGGGTCGATTTTGAAGGCACCTCATCAAGCAGAGACCCAGTCCTGAGATTTTTGTCACCTTCATTCTTATCATGAAGGGCTGCTCTAATAACTAGCTGAYTTCTTCTTAATGGTTGATGGTGGTTTCCCCATTTCAATAGTGGGGAAAAACATAGAAAAGTCAAATACCTGGGACTTTATATTTTCTTTTGTTTGTTAGATTTTTTTTTTTAATGCAGAATCTCACGTAACCTAGTCTAGCCTTGACCACTATGTAGTCAAAGATGGCCTTGAGCTCTTGAGTCTCTTGTCTCTATCACTTAAGTGCTAAGATTATATGCATGCAACACAATATTCAGGAGAATACTTACGTCCTTAAATAAATGTTAGTGCTTTTACTTTCTCAGAAATTTAAACTTTAAGGTCGTCCCTTGATATCAGCTGCCTCCAATCTAAGAAATATAGATGTATGTGTATACAATGTATAATAACATCATCAGGAAGGAAAATATGTAACTGTAAATGATAAACATTTAAATTTTAGCCACTTAGAGTAATGAGGGTAAATATACTTGAAGTATGTTGCAGACATGTATGGAAATGTGATAATGAGACATTATTTCTTCAAATAATATTCCTTAATTAAAAAGGGAAAGAAATTAAACTTACCAATTTTGAATTATATTGAATTTACTATTATAACAAAATATTTATACGTGTTGGCATTTGCACAATATGTATGTATATAAGTGTTAATACTTATCTAACAGTACTAGAATGCCTGGCAATGATTTTATTATGAGATAATAAATCTTATTTCTTTCAGATCATTAATGGAAACCATCACTCTCTGAGTAAAGTTAACAAATTAAAGTTAAAAATGATCTTCATAGATCTGACAAATGATCAACATCCAAAGAATAAGGAACTTTGGGAGACAACCAATCAGATACATCTATAATTCAATCCTCACACCTAAGACTCAGGGAAGATGGCACAAGGGAGATGGAAAGATATGAAAAGCTTGTAAGATACAGAGAACCAGTGCATCTGCTAACAAATAGTATCTTGTATTTAAGATGAATAACATCAACAGTATGGTTGCTTAAAGAAAACTTGCAAGATAACACTAACAGTTGGCATGCCAATATGAATGTGGCAAACTTTACAAAGTCCCACCCTTAGATGAATAGATTGAGGCAATCAATGACTGCTGGAAGAATATTCTGATAGGTTTTCAATATCGAGTGGTCAGTCATAAACACATTCGTGCATATAGCAACCATAACTAGACTGTTGAAATTTGCATGATAGAAACTTTTAGGGGGAGATGAGCTACCTAGATGCCGGAGAGAAGGATCCTTTTCCTATAGTATTTGTTAGTAGATACAGTAACACTGTATGTGAAAGTGCATTGCAACTGCATGTGAACATATGCACACAAACTAAGTGAATAAATCAATAATAAGTGTACTTCAATGGAAAATATTAAAATTGCCTCTCTATGCTTTAAGACTTTTTTCTTCTGGGTATATACTTAGTGGGGGAATGTCATTGTGGGAATGAAGGGCTAGCAGGTTCTAGAAAGAGAGTCCAAAGCTTAAGAGCACCTGGTCATCCAGAGACCTAGAGTTCAATTGCAGTATCCACATCCTGTGACTCACAACTGCTAGTAACACCAGATCCAAAGGGATGGGATTATGTGCCTCTGCCCTCCTCAGGCACACAATTTTCCATAACCAACCTGACACACATATACACATAGTTAAAAGTAACACAAATCAATCATTCTATGTGCATATTCAATCTTTTAAAATAATTTTTAAGAAAGACGAACAGATTCTAACAATGGTGTTTTCAAATCAGGGTCTAAAATGGGTCACAATGSGAATAAACCCAGACAAAAAGTAAGCTCCAACTTAGATGGTAGAAAAAAATGAGCGGCTATGAAAGAAGGGTGAGTAAAACGTTAATAAAACCAAAACGTTAATAAAAACAAAAAACAAAAACGTTAATAAAACCAAAAGAGGGCATTTTTGTGGGAGCCAAGAGGGATTGCCAGGATGGCTATTGCAGCATTTTTGTGAGCAATAGACAGGTACTTTTCAGGTGAGTGGTGGTGTTACCAGGTATGAAGAGACTCAACTCAGGTTATATAGGCTTCCTAATAAAGAATGGAGACACCCAATATAAATTACAATATTAATTTTCATATTCCTCTTCTGAACAAGACTTGCTTAGTTGTTGGATGACAGGACTGAGGTGCTGTATAAAATTATTCACAGGTCGATCCTTCTCTGAGAAAATTAATCAAAGAACACAGCAATACTTCATGGTCTAAGCTGGGCCCAGGGGATTCCATGGAGAGCAAGCCTCTTSTACACACCTACATTCATTTAACAAACTATAAACTGGAGATAAAAAGAGACACATAAAATAAAGTCTTTACCTCAGTGGAGTAACCACAGCCGCAATCAGGCAAGCCAGTGGTTAAAAATAATTAACATTGCACACAAAACTTCCATAATGGTCATAGAAGATGCTGTGAAGCAAGATAGGGGAAAGAGTTAATTTTCATGGGATAAATCTTAAAATTTCCCTTTGGAATTCAAAAGTGATGAAAAGGAATATCTATAGAATTATAGGATTATGATAGTAGAGTTATTGAAGGAATTTGGTTTTGGCTGAGATGAGATAACCTGAGCATACGGATAAGCTTTGAGGGCCAGCGAATGGCAGCCTCGAGAAAGGAGCTCTGTGCTAACCGTAAGGGAAGCAATACCTTTCTCTAATCTATATTGCCCAACAGTAGTATGATTCAGATTTGAATTTTTATATGTCGTTCGTTAAACTAAATCATAGAATTTTATTCTCATGATAGATTAATTTAACACTCTAATGTTTACCTGTATTTATTTATTTAAAATTGCTTTATTTATTTACATTCCAAATGCTGCCCCCCTTCCTGGTTCCCCCCTCCAAAAGTTTTTCACCCCTGTCCTTTCCCCCTCACCCACCACCTTTATCCTTCCCCACATCTTCCATCCCTCCCGTATCCCCCTTCGCCAGGACACCATGTCTTTACTGGATGAAGCACATTCTTTCCCACTGAGGCCGGACAAGGTAGTCCTCTGCTACATATGTTCCAGGGGCCATAGACTAGCCAATGTATGCTCTTCGGTTGGTGGCTTAGTTTCTGGGAGTTCGCAGGAGTCACTTCTTATTGATTACACGTTTCACACATTTAAACAATGTATATTTAACAAATCTATCCACCAGTGCCTTCTTTCAATTCTCTCTAGTTCCCTTTTCCCCCAACCCCAGTCTTCTTCCTAGCTTCAAATCTTGGCCTTTTATTTTATTTTTTTCTTAATAACTGTGTGGTCAGTTAGTGATACTCATATGCACACTAGTGTGTGGTCATCTGCTGTGTCATGAACATCCTATTAATGGTCACACTCTGAAAAGGATAGTGACTCTTCCTCTTGTAGAAACCATTGGATAACAACAGTTCCTCTAATGACTTGAACCTCTAGTCCCTTCCTGTATATGCAGGGATACTGACCAGCTGTGTGGGTATTAATAGGTACACAGAGTATCTGAGCTGACCTTCCAAGAGCCATACCATATCCAGAAGTCAGCAGCACTTCATTTCTTCTTATCTGCTGGTTCCTATTTCTTTCCACCCCATGGTCCCCAAATTCCCTGAGCCTTGTGTACTGAGAGCCCCTTCTGTACTGAGAGTCCATATGTCACCTTTGGGTTTTTCCATTCAATCACTGGGGATTTTGAGATATCCCATAGAAGCACTGTCTTCCAGAAAACACCCTTGTATATATGGATCCATTATTACAAAATAACTGTCAAAATAATGTATTCATTTTAACTTAGTTCTCACTTAAAAGTATAAAATAAACATATGAAATTAATGATAAAAGCATAAAATAATTTTTAAAAATAACCTAAAACATAAAAGTTAACAAATGAAAGTAAAAAAGTCTTATGGCTCAGAAGCTCTCTGAATTTAGGTTCACCAATTGTGCACTTGTGAGAATAAAGAAAATGGCACCTTCTATGTGACAATAATTCAAATATTTGAGAAGGCTTAAGTGTTATTTATCAGATTTGTTCTCTTTTTTGAATGCTTCCAATTATCGATCTTTTCCTTATGATAACTGTGTTTCTGGATGTGAAAAAATATATACAATGTCTCTGCTTAATGCTATCAACTGAACATAACTGTTGAACACTTTATGGTGAAATATGGACACTCAATCATTTTATGGGYTTGTTACTTTTTATAGAAGTGTAATGTTGGCTGCTATTAAACTTATAGTCAAGAGAAAATAACATCTGTATTTTCCCTACTTCTGTGTATGTGTTATTCTCTTACCTGAATATTCCTTACTGAATCAAGAGAAATCCCCACTATATCCTAACTTAAATGAATATTTTATTCTTTTTAGTAATCAAATGATGTATTACTTTAAAATCACAAAATTTGTTTCTGTATGCAGCACAGTCTCTGAGGTACCAACTGTTTGGCTATTTGCTCTAATTCACATTTCTGTAATATACTTATAAGTACACATTGGGATGTTAATGTATATATTTTTAATTTTCAAAGTGAAAGAAATAGTTATTCAACAAGATTTTTTACTAATTAATGTCAAATTCTATATTCCAATTATATTCTTCCATCACTCCTGCATCCACTGCATCTGAACACTAGAAATTCAGAACTAGGAGATAATAACCAGCATTTCTGCTTTATATAGTACACAATGTCTTATTTAGAAATCCAAATATGAAAAATAAAACTAAACAAAGTATACCACATGTGCTTTAGATAAAGGCCAATATTATTTACAAAAATCTACTAAGACTTGCTCAATACTACCTTACTGAATAATTATATCTTCTATGTCCTCACACACACAAAAAGCTCCTTTTGTTAGAAAAAAGTTAGTTAATGAGATTGTGGTACTGCAGGGTTAGTACCAAAACAGCGTAAGAAAACATGTAGAAAATGAGTTCTGAAGTGTGGGGGTAATTGTTGAGTGCTGAGGGCCTGAGGCAGGAGGCAAAGCCCAGCTGAGGAGTATGGTGCGCCTTGTCTACACTTGTCTTTGTTAGAGCTAGTGAAAAGGTTAATGTCCTTCAGCRCCATCCACCAGAGTTAGGAACTCTGGCATCTTTGAATTCTAAAATTACTCACAGTAAAACAGATTTAATTCCTGTGAGAATAGTARTACACTTTATATTTCTCTAGGTTTATGGATGCCAACTAACTTCCGTCTCCCTGTCTGTCTCTGTCTCTGTCTGTCTGTTGGTTTCTGTCTGTCATTTTCTGTCTGTCTATTTCTCTGTCGCTCTGTCTCTCTATTTCTTTGTCTCTCTGTCTCTCTCTGTCTTTCTGTCTCTC
>BDUI01003696.1:70851-92033 GCA_002335545.1 Apodemus speciosus
GACCAGTAAAACCTGGCGGGCAGGGTCTGCATAGGAGAAGATTGGCAGGCAGAGTCTGCATAGGGAAAAAACTGATGGGCAATGCCCACATAAGGGAAAACTGGCTAGGCCCGTGCACCGTACCCGTAGGAGAGAGAGAGAGAGAGAGAGAGAGAGAGAGAGAGAGAGAGAGAGAGAGAGAGAGAGAGCTGTAGGTGCTCAGTGGCGGAGGAAGAAGGCTCAGGTGCTGGTGTAGACTGGGGTCAAGCATCATCCCCCTGGACAGTCACATGTCCATTCCGTCCCACAGTGGACCCACAACAAGCCCCTGACGACACTCAGGCTGTAGAGTGGTGGCTGAAATCATGGACACCCAGAGCCTTGAGATCATTGGAATTTTTAAGRAAGTCTAGGCAATCCTGTAGCTGTTCTACAATGTGGCAATAGCAGAGGTCAGAGATGGTGTGCTGATACTATGTTTAATGGCCACTTAGTTASGAGAGTACTCCACCAGGGTCTTGGTTTGGTTGCTGGGTCTGCATAAGATGATGATACAATGTTTAATGGTTGCTGGGTCTGAATAAGATGATGATACAATGTTTAATGGCTACATAGTTGTTGATAGTRCTAGGCCAGGGTCTTGGTTTGGTTGCTGGGTSGCATAAGACGATGACACAATGTTTAATGGTTGCTGGCCCTGCATATGGACAGTGTAGTAGAGCCAGTGAGCATCCCCAATGTGGCGGAGCGGAATCCAGCAGATGAAATAGGAGATGCAGGGATGAGGGGTGGTCATAGAATAAGGAAGAAGGTAGACTTCTAGACCAAGTGTGGCCAAGATGCTTAGCGTGTGAGGAGTCTGTGGTGAGAGCCAGCACCTGCAGTCCTAAACCTCTTGCAGCCCACTCAGTCTAAGAAGGCTGGAATCCACACGGCCTGTGGTCCCAGCCTGAGGTGTCTCTGCCATTGTTCCCATGTGCAGGAATGGAGGGGGGTAGCCTGGGGACTCCCACACAGTGAGCTGCTCCCTGATGGGGCTGTGTCCGATGAGCACGTTAAAGCTTTGRAGCTGACAAGGCAGATTGGGGGAGTACTCTGCCACGCCARCTGAGGGGTGGCTTTAAAGAGGGATTCTGCATGTCTCRGGGAGGAAACCCATCCTCGGTCAGTTGCCACTGCTTTTCTGACTAAGTATTGATCAGAGCTGCGTGATCCTCCTGGGTATGTAGGGCTTGGTGTGACTGTGTGAGTTAGACACCCATGGGCCTGATGTGACTATATCGCTTCCACACCCATGCCTCTCCACCGTGGGGCTCTGCGGCTTAGCTGCCTGTGGGTCCAATGTGGCACTGACTTAGACACCCACTTCCCTTGTGGTTTATTCTTCTAAGCATGTACAATTGAATAGTTGCATTTGGATTGCTGACTGTACACAAGTTCTGTGACAGGTGCTCCGGGGAATTTTAAAAGAATGAGTCACCCCCAGCACTTGTCTTGAGGGGTGGGAGGAATGGGCTATAGCTCCTGGGTGATCTTGTATGTGGCTGACAGGGCTCTGTTGGATGGACAGATTATGATAGAGCCCTGGGGGATCCTGTGCTGTGGAGTTTATCAGGTCAGATATCCCTGAAGGTGAAGGGACCTGGAAACAGGGACAAAACAGCCTGGAATGATGAAGAGAGCATGAAGCCAATGTGGTTGAGGCTCAGCTGGGTAGAGCTTCAGGGCCTGGGGTATGGTCAGTGGGACCTAGGAGCAATTCAGAGGCAGGAGCTCTATGGAGACAATCTAGTGACCGTGGGGCAGCGCCAACACCTGAGCTAGGACTAACTAAGGACAATGGGGCCTTACAACGAATCACCCACACACTAGCGTAGGCAGGCAGGTGTGTCCTAGCCTGGCCGGCTGGTTAGGCGGGACAGGGCTTTGTGAGTTCTGTTGGGCTGTGGGCCTGGGTGAGGAAGTGCCCAGTCAGCTCTTTAGCAGACTGTGGAAAATGTAGGGGGAAGGGGGCTGTGGAGAGAACAGGAAATGGGGGAGGAGCCAGTAAGGGCGGGGCGCCTGCATTTACAGCGAAGTGTGGCCAGAGACTGGCTCTGCCCAGAGTGATGGCCAGAGACCAGCACAGTGACCTTGAAGTCCCCACCTCCAGTCCCATCTGTGAATGGAGACAGTAACCCACTCATGCCCCTTCGACTGTGGATGGAGGAGGAAGGACAGAGGCCAACGGCTCGGGAGCAGAGCCTCCTGGTGCTGGCAGCCAGGCCGTCAGCTTTTGTGCCCTTCACTGAGCCGGACTTGCCTCTCAGCCCTCATTAACCCCCAGCCAACATTACTGAGGGCTGAGGTGCAGATATCCCATAGTATGGGGGAGCAAAGGAGAGAGAGACTCAATGTCTTCTGCCTCCATGGGGGACCAGGTGACAGCCAGGGTCCTGGGAGGTACCAGCAGCAATTATGGCAGCTGCCTTGAAGCAGCAGGTGCTGGAGGAGCCACACCCTCACTTCCTGCTGGGACTCAATTTCATTTTCTTTGGCTCTTCCATTTTGTATATGATAAAGTCTAAGTAAGGCCCAGGGTTGGCAAATCCGGCTCTGTGATAAGGTCCCTTGCCACACAAACCTGGCAACCTGAGTTTAAACTCCAGGATCCATATGACAGCAGGAGGAGGAACCTGACTGCAGAGTTGACCTCTGACTTCCACATGCAGTCACGCACACACAGTAGTAATAATAATAATAATAAAATTAAAAACAGCAAAAAACATTCCAAGGCCCAGCCTGATAAAGGAGGTCACTCATGGCCCTGTGGGTAGGAAGGAGGTCTTTAAGCAAGGGGAGTGCTTCTTGGTTGGGGTCAGTTTGTACCCGCATTGACTTGGAGTGGTTCCTGGGAAGCAGGCTAAGGTTTCAGGGGTGATGCGTGGTGCCCTGAAGAGGAGATGAAGTACTGGATGGCAGGTGCGTCTGTGAGACTTGCCTACCTGCAGAGGTGAATGTGAATTCAGTTCCTACCATGAAGTCCGTTCTTACCGTGGGACGTAGACTTTCTTTTGCCGTAGACCAGATTGAGGTCACTGATCCAGAAACAACAGGTCAGAGGTCAGTTCCACCAGCCCAGGTGCAGCCTGGGTATGGAGCATGGTCACTCTTAATTCTTGCCCAGTACATGGTTTTGACGTGCACACACACAAGCGTCCAGTGGACACCCAGGTCAAGAAGGCAGAGAGTCCTGCCACCTGGCCTGGGCCAGCAGGGTATTCTTTAGTGATAGGGTTCTAAGTGGGAGAGCAGGAAATGAGAAGATAAACACAGCAAGCTGGTTCTGGAGGTCTTGCACAAGCTATGCCTTTTGCCAAGCAAATTTATTATGAAGTACAGCATCTTAGAATGGGACAGAGTCAGCAATGAGACACGGCTAATCAAACACTGTTGCACAAGGGGAACACGGGACATCAGAGACGAGCACAAGGCAGCCTTGGAACTCGTAAGTCCTGTCTCGGGGTGGGAAGAATTGGGTTCTTAGGATCCGAAGTGCAACTCCTCCAAGGCCCTGACCACAGGCCCTCGCTGGCTCTGTCAGGCATAATCCTGGTTTTAGACTGGGAACTATGTTCCTTCTCCATACAGCAGAGCCTCGGGGAAAGCCTAGAATCGACCCAGCCCTCAACAGCCACCATCAAACATGAGGGGGCACATCAGACACGCAGGCAGCCAGTCGTGGTGAATTTGCTGACAGTCTCCTGGCTTTTGTTCTTAAATGTGTGTGCACATGCATGTGCATGAACTACTTTCAGAAGACAACTTTCAAGAGCTGTGCCCCTCCTCCTCCTGCCATGGGTCGGGTTCTAGGCATTGCCTTGGGACTATTGTATTTTATCTCGGACAAGGGCTCTGCTTGTCCGTATTCTTCATTGTTGAGGCGTGACTCACGCACCATATGGATCGCCCCGTAAAAATGCTCGATTCATGGGAGCTGGAGAGATGGCTCAGGGGTTAGGAGCACTGACTGCTCTTGCAGAGGATCTCAGTTTTATCCACAGCACTCATGTCAGGTGACTCACAACTAGCTCCAGGGAATCCTATGTCCTCTTCTGGCCTTTTCAGGCACTGCGCTCACACACATATGTGTGCAGACATTCACATCATGTTTAAAGCATGTGACTTAAGTGGTTTTTAGTGGATCACAAGACCCCCTTCCCAAGATGACCCATCTAGTTCACGGCGCCCAGAGCATGGGTGACCTCATCTGACGTTTCCAGGGCAGCCTCAGGTCATGCCTTTTCCCAGAGGAACTGGTCCTTTCCTGTGTATGCCAGGCACACTGCACTAGGACATGTGTGCCATCTCGTTGTGTGACTTCACCCCACAGAAGGCAGCTACCATCCCGATATTTTCTTGGCCTCTTTCCATGGCTGGCAAAGTTACTGTCATTGCCGGACAGATGGCCTGTTGTAAATAAAGTTTTATTGAGACTGGGCATCGTCTGTGGCTGTGTTATGCTACAACAGTGGGGGATGAATGAATAGGCAGAGACTATTTAGAGCCTCAGGGCGTGACCCCTCAACATTCCTTCCCTTGTACAAAGGTCTTCTCTGTCCCTGGCCTCGGTGCACAGCTGTAGGTTTCTGGTTTGTTTTTTGGTATGGTTACTTCCATCTGGTTACCTGCGCTGTAATTTCTAGAAGCAAGCAGGATGACTTGAGAAAGGATTCCTGTGGGGCCATGCTCCAAGCTGACCCTGAAGCTGCAGTCAGTCCCCTCCAAACTGCCCTGGGACTCCTGGGGGGAGGTCTAGGTGCTTCGTGGCCAGAACATGGTTTTTTGGGGGGCAGATTTCTATGTGGGTATCGAGCCCAGAGGTCTTGTCAGTGTGTCTTCGGAGTTGGCAGGTGGTTTGGACATTTTGTCCCTTTCCAACCTGTGGTTGAAGGTGGCTCTGGCCTTCCTGGCACCCTGTTGGGGTTCAGACACTTTCTGGAGACTCAGCAGAGCTTGTTGTGGCAGCCCCAGCCTTTGCCGGGCACCTCTGCTGATGACAGGGACCTGGTTAGGACACTGGCCAGCTTGCTCTTAGCCAAGGAAGGGGGAGAGCTGTCTGGAGAGGAGCCTCCTCTTCAGAGCCTTGCAGTCTGATTGAGACCCTACTCTGTGCCTTTCCAGCTGTTTCCTCTTCTCTAGCAACAGGCTGGTGCCTGTCTAAGAGCCTCTAGTGTAGTAGAGAAGCTGTTGATGAGTGAAGTCCTCATCACAGGATAAGATGTCCTGAGGAGCTGCACAGGTGACAGTCCCATTATCTCCTCCTGGAAGTCTAAACTCCTGGAAAAACCTGTGACCTATGCCCAGGAGCTACAGGGACAAAGGCTCAGGGTGCCAAAAAAGGCACCCCCCCCATCATACTGTGATGCTGTGGATGGAAAGGGAACACCCTTTCATTCAGGGACATGTGAACCCAGCTCAGCTTCTCTCTACTACTCCCTTGGGAGACAAATCGGGAAGGTGGTAGGGTCTATGACTCGCCCAGGGTCACCAGTACAGCGGTAGTGTCACAGGAGCAGACTTCCTGGCTTTGGAGTGTGCTTGTTCCTTGGGGCAGGGGGCTGGGCATCCCTGTGGAGGCTTGGTGACCAAGATGTTGTGTGTGTCTCAACGTACGCCTTCGGGAGTCTCCCATGGGCTTGCAGGCAGAAGCAATCAGGATTATAAAAATAAGCCTGTATCCAGGATTTTTTTTTTCCTGAGAGAATTGGTAACAGACACTAGTAAGCATTTGGTCACACATTTGTTCGGTCTTGCTTTACTGTGGGGGGAGGCTAGAAGCAGCTGCAGACAGTGCCAGGCCTCATAAGAGAATGCTGTCAGGTGCCTGCAGGTATGAGGTCATTCGTTCACTCCTGTGGTGCTGGGATGAACTCAGGACCTCCTGCTCCACAGTACTCCCTCTGAGCGCACCCCCCCCCCCAGCCTGGCTTGGATATTTCTAATTAAAATGTAAAAATGAGGGCATATGAGGGAATCAGACTCCTGTTTGCAAGTGTATTCTTTTCTTTTCTTTTCTTTTTTTTTCATTTTTTCTAAAATGGACTTGAATTATACATCTTTTTTTCCCCCAAGACAGGGTTTCTCTGCATAGCCCTGGCTGTCCTGGAACTCACTCTGTAGACCAGGCTGGTCTTGAACTCAGAAATCTGCCTGCCTCTGCCTCCCAAGTGCTGGGACTAAAGGCATGCACCGCCACTATGCATCTATTTTTTTTTAAGTTTGTACTTGCTAGGATTGTCTAATAACCAGCCCAGTCCCCTCTAGACTTGACTGGTCTTGGCCAGTGAGGCCTGTGTYGTCTAGCACAGTGGCTGTTTAGGCTGTTAGGCTGTTAGGTTTGTTTGTTTCACTTTGTTTTTGTTTGAGACACAGTCTCCTGTAGCCCAGGCTGGCCTTGCTTCTCTGGCCTCCATTTCCTGAGTGCTAGGATTAGAGGCATGTACTACCACACCTACTGTGGCAGTGCGGATGATTAGATTTTTATATGTGTCCGCGTTTGCATGGGTGCACGTGTGTGTGCCAATGTGCCAATGTGCCTGTGCATAGAAGCCAGCAGCTAATCTATAGTATCATGCCCTAGGAGTCCTACACCTTGTGTTTTGAGACAGTGTCTCTCACTGGGCTCAATGTTATGGAATGCGCTAGTCTAGCTGGCCATCGAGTCCCCTGGGCATCCCCAGTCTCCCTCTACCCAGTGCCGGGATTACAAGAGCTACCCCATCTCCCTCCCCCCTCTCTGTCTCTCTGTCTCTGTCTCTGTCTCTGTCTCTGTCTCTGTCTCTGTCTCTGTCTCTCTCTCTCTCTCTCTCTCTCTGTCTGTCTGTCTCTGTGTGTATGTGTATGTGGGTGTGTGTGTAAGACCTGGGGACTTATTGGTTAGGCGGGGCTGGCTGTCCAGTAACCGCCATGGGATTAACTTCTTGTCTGAACCTCCTCAGCACAGGGATTACAAGCATGTGCCTCCAACCCACCCCCAACCCACCCCAGTTTGTTGCTGGAGCTCAAACTTAGGTCCTCACACCAACCCAGCAAGCACTTTCTCCAACTGAGCTAGCATCTCCCCAGCTTGCTGGTTGGATTAATACAGACCTTGGGACTCTGGGAAGAACCAGGGAGGTGTCAGGAGAGCCAAGTGGGCCAGGGCCAGGTGTGGCAACATCACCTTCAGACAACATCATATGGGTCTCCAAAACAGACCGAGAGAGAGAACAGCAATGGAAACAGAGTGGTGGGGCTATACTGGGGCGGTTGGGGGGGGGAGGGGGAGAGCCACCTATCAAAAATGCCAGCATATTCTAGAAACTTCTCTTCAGGAACTTTTCTCTTGCTGAAGGGTTGATGTAAGGCCAGGAAGAGGAGGAGGAGGAAGAAGAGGAGGAAGAAGGAGGGAGGAGGAAAGGGAAGGAAGGAAGGAAGGAGGAAGGAAGGAAGGAAAGAAAGAAAGAAAGAAAGAAAGAAAGAAAGAAAGAAAGAAAGAAAGAAAGAAAGTTTGATCCTTCTCAGAGCTCTGTTTGTGAGTTCTCCAGAGAAACAGAATCAACAGAGAGAGAAGACTCAGGGTTTGGTATGGGAATGGGCTCCCACAGGCTGAAAGAACCCAATGCCACCTGCAGACTTGAAAGCAGTGGTGTGATTTCATCTGTGAGTGGGGGTGGATAGCGTCTAGAGGGCAGAGGACAGGGGGCCAGGAGCCCTGATGGCTGGAGACAACAGATACATGTTCACGCCCGACATCTTGTGGATTCTCAAAGTTAATCCCATGCAGAACCGGCTCCAGAGTAACCAGCTCGCCGGGGGTCCCTTAGCTCAGTATCTGGCTGAATATTTCTTCGTTTGGTCAAGTTGACATAGAAAACAAACCATCACAAGAGTGTGAGAAAGGGGACCAGAAAAACAGGGGTGGCTTGAGGAGAAAGTTCCTCCTGTGGGGATAACTCATATGCTGGCCCCAGTCAGTGGGCAGTGGCCTTTCTGAGGGTTCGGTCCATGCGGCCAAAGCCTTTGGTTCCAGGCTCAGCTCTCCCATCCTGCGCACTCCACAGCTCAGCCTGCCCCGCCCTTCACTTTTCCTTGACTGGAGAAACTTTAAGCTCTGACTCTTTACAAAGCCACCTCCCCCAAACTAAGCCCTCGGTGGTCTTATTTTTAGAGGACGCCCCAGCACTTCGCGCTCAGTCAAGGATGTCTGGCTTTGAGGTCTAAGTAGGTTTCATGAGTGAAAGAAGAGCCGGAGCTAGGATTCTTTCTTCTCCTGCCTCAGTCAGATTCTCAGAGCTGTTGGGAAGTAGCCGGTACCCTCTGCCCGGAGTCCAGCTGGCTGCTGTCTCTGCAGGAGAAGGCATGGGAGGCGCCTGTCCTTGAGACCTTTAAGTATGTCCTCTTAATGTTCTGACAGCCGGGGCGGGAGAGCATCGCCTGAGGAGGTCGTGATGCTGCCAGGCTGAGGGAAGGGAGCAGGGAGGGAGGACTGTCCTCCAGGCCGTGGCTGTGAACTGAGGGTTTCTTACATTGCCCAGCCTCCTCGGCTCATCAACACCTCTTCAAACAGGCACCTTCCAAAAAGCTCCACACGATGATCCATCCCTGCCACTTGAGACAAATCCCTGATTGCTTTTCTCACCTGGAAGCTTGCCCTCTGGCTGGCCTGTCTCTGTATCTGACCTCACCCCTGAGGTGATGTCACAGCACAACAGCTCTGCTGTTCCCATGGCAACAGCCTCCCTTGGTTAACCAGTCAGGGCAGACACAGGGCTGCTGGCAGAGGTGGGGAGTGGTGATTCCACCTAACCTGGGTCAGTGACCCCTGAAACCCCACGTGGACCACCTTAGGACAAGATTGCGGTGTCTGCCCCTTCTCCTCTGGGAGGGGGGGTTCTTTTTGTGCCCGGCTGTTGGGGGAGAACGTGTGACCAGGCCACGTGACCTGATGCAGATTTAAAAGTCCGTCTTACCAGCAAGAATAGGTGCTGACAGTGGGGGCTGTGGGTGGGAAGATGAACTGCTCTGAGGAGTGGGAGGTAACAGTAAGAACGGCAGCTGGGTGCCCCTGCGCTGGCTAGGGATTTGGAAAGCAGGTGGTGAGCACCACCCCGATATTTAGTAAGGCACCAGCTGGATCAGTCACAAGTGCCCCTCTTGGTTGGTGGATGCCTGAGGTCAGAGGGCAGCTCAACACAAGGTCTGTCTTCAGGTGGGAGGGGGTGATCTGAGCTCGTTGCTCACCCCCTCAACTGGCTGGCCTGCTGTCTCAGCCTGGTAGAGCCCACCCTGTCCTGGTAGAGCATGGGGAGATGGTCAAATGTCAGCGTGTAGCCCCACCCCCTGGGCTTGGCCAGGACAAATACCTTACCGTGTTTTCCCCAGGAGAGATTCTGGCACTGCTTCTCCAAATCGCAGCCCAGTGCCTTTAGGACAGATCCCTCTCTGGAACTTGGCTGAGGGAGGAGGGGTCAGAATAGGGGTGTGAGGCAGCTTTGTCCTAGAGTATAGAGAAATGGGGTTAAAAACATTTCTGATGTTTATTTCACCTGGGCTTGGCTTGGATACCTCCAGTGATGGGTGTCTCACTACCTACCCAATGATTTCAAGACAGCTCCATAGAAAGCGCTTCCTTTCACCCGGCCAGCCATTGCCTCCCTGTAATGTGTCCTCACTGGCCTGGCGCAGTCATCTGGAGAGACATACAGTAAGTACCACCCTCTCCCCACATAACTGACCAAGCATCTGGGTGGTCCTCACAGTAATGGGAGAGGCTGCTGTCACCCATTTCCCAGATGGACTGAGATAGCATTGTTCGCCGTCTTTCTCTGGGCGCACAGTATACGTACGGCTCACACTTCTCCCGAGTCCTCCCACTCTGCAGGGGCCTCTGGCTTTTGTCCTTGTCCTTCTGAGATCCTCACTGGCATCCTTCCTCCTGCCCTGACCTCTTCTCCCCCTTCTCAGAATCATCTGGGAAGAAGTTCTTTGCATGTCTGGTTCTCCCTTGTTCTTCTGACACTTAGTCTGCCTGTTGCTACTCAAGGTCCTGTACATTTCTCATTACCCAGTATATTCCTAGCCTTTTCAACACTTAAACTGCGCCCCCCTCACCCTGCGCTGCCTTCTGAAAGGGTTTCTCTGTATAGCCCTGGCTGTCCTGGAACTCACTCCGGAGACCAGGCTGACCTGGAACTCAGAACTCTTGATGCCTCTGCCTCCCGAGTGCTGGAACCAAAGGCTGTGCCATGGGGCCTGGTTCTCAAGCTTTGGATCTGGTTGGGTTATGTGACACCAGAGGCCCACATCAGGTGTCTTCCTCATTTGCTTTCTACTGTATGTATTGGGACAGGGTCTCTCATTGAACCTGAAGCTCACCGACTTGGATACACTGCCTGGCCAGTGAGCACCAGGGGTCCCCCAGTCCCTGCCTCCCCGGTAGTGGGGTCACGAGCTGCTGAGCCCAGGTAATTTACATGAGGGATCTGCACTCCAGTCCTCTTGCTTACATGGTAAGAGCTTTGCCGACTGAGCGAACCACCTCCTCAGCCCCTCACTGTGCCTTGAAAATGATTATCTTGTGACCTTGTCACAGACACTTCTCATCCCCTTGACATCACAGACCCCAGCCTGCCCATCAGCTTCCTGTACCTTAATGCCTTTACCTTCAATGCTGGCTGAGCTCCCTTCAAGCCAGGTGCTGTTGTCACTGACGGAGCCATCTCACCTGCTGCTGAGACGCCCTGGTTGTGAAGACGGCGCAGCAGCCGCATCACCGAAATGCCCTTCTTTCTGTCTGAGCCCAGGATGTCTGGGCTGTCCAGTAGAGGGTTAGCTCCTTCTCTGACTGCAGATAGAAATCACCCTGGTACTCTGGGTGGCCGTGTGGCTCCCAGTCACAAACAGTGCTTGGCTCTCCCAAGCCCCCGCGCTCTGACTGATGGAATCGGTGAGATCTGGGTGCATCCCTTTTGCATTTTTGTCAGATTTGACCTGGGATACAAGAAAAGAAAATCTTGTGATCTAGGACTGTTGGCACAAGGCCTGTAATCCTGGCCCTGAAGAGGCTGAGGGAGGAGGATCACAAGTCGTAGACTAGCCTAGAGTGAGACCCAACATCGACAAAAACCACACAAGAGCCGTGCAAGCTGGAGACTTGTAGCTGATTTTCTGTCTGTCTTGTGGGTCACCAGGGCCCTGTGGGTGTTGTGTTTTAGGGTGAGTAAGCTTGGAGACAAAAGCTTGGGTCCCTGACGTCAGCCGGGCCTGCTGACCCCTGTACTCCTGTTCACACTTCTGTCAGAGTGGATTGCTGTATGTTTATTCCTGTGGTGGCAGGCCACAGCAGTTAGAGGGACAGGTTGCTATGAGACAAAGCAAGGAGGATGCAGCTTGTTATACAAAGTTGACTTACTAAGCCCACAGTAGAATTGGGGTCACTTAGTTTAAGAAAAGCCTGTCCTGAATATCTTAAGAGCCCTTGAGGATCCCCTATGTCCCTCTGGTGAAGAATCCACATGGGCGCAGTTAAGATGCTGGGCAGCAATGGACACTGGTGTGGAGCTGGCGGAGCAGCATGACCTGACCCTGTCTGTGGCCTCTCCACAGGCTGGGGTGGGAACTCACTAGGGTGGAACCCTGGAACTTGCTAGCAGTTCAGGGGTGTGCTTCTGTTGCCTGTGGGTGGTATTTGGAGACTTTCTCGTAAGGACAAGAGGGGGCCACTGTCAGTTGTCTTGGTGTACTGTGGTGGGGGAGGGTGCAGGCRCAGAGGTGGGTGCGTGGGAGACAGGAGTGCTTGTAAGAAATCCTAGGGGCTCAGCTGCTGTTGCCAGAGGGAGAGAAAGCTAACTGTGCAGGCGGGCTCAAAGCCACTGCTGTGTCCTGGATGAATACCCAGGAAGCAAGAGCTCACCTCAGGCCTAAGGAGCAGCCAGAGGACAAACACAGCCCAGACCAAAGCAGATGTGCATCTTGAAGTAGCTTCCAGCTCTGATGCCCCCTCTGCAGGTTAGGAACCTGAATCAGGGCTCTYAGTGCCTGAGATTTGGAGACCTTGGTGTATGCTGGATAGGGGCTAGATGGCCTCAGGCAAGTTACTAAACCCCTCTGAGTCTCTGGCTACCCCATGGTGCATCTGCAGAGAGACTATGGGATGTGTGTGAAGCCTGGGAGTGACAGGAAGTCATCCTATGGCCGGCCTGGCATTGCGGTTACGGATGCTGAGTCCCCCCAGCTAGCTCCACTTGGCCCTGTCTTCACAAGTATCCCCTGACTTGGTTAAGCAATCTATAAAAGAACACATGCTCCCAAGTCCCCCTGGCGTCCCTAGAGGTGTAGTACTCGATATTGTTGCCCTGTGTCTGGGGAAGGTGGTAGCATCTGCTGTATTTGTTATTTGGTGAACGTTCAGGTCACATCGATGGTCAACCACAGGGGTGGGTTTGTCCCTGTGGCCACTGTGTACCTGGTGGTAGGAGGGTGTGGCACATAGTTACAACAAAACCAGCAAGTAGAGGGCCTGGTGGCTGCTAATCGGCTGCGTGACTGTCCTTGTGGGTGTGCAGGAAGCAGACCCTGGGCATCTACGTGGTGTGGGGACTAGGATGGCCCTCCTGCGTTAGAGAGACGGGACCTACACAGGAAAGCTGCAGGACCCCATATGCTTCAGGGACCCAGGCTGGCTGGTGTGAATCCATTCTCTGGCTCCTCACGTAGCTTCTGATTATATTACTTTGGTTCCTGATTTCTCTGGGGCAGGCACTGGACATTCCCTCTCCCTAAATGCTCAAAATCATTGGGATGGATCACCTTTGAGGTGGGGGGACCTCAGGGTCTTATATACAGCCTGGTGCTGACCCCCTTTGGCTAGGGTATGTGTGCTACTGGTGGCTGTGGATGACATTTGAGACTTGCTGTTGTGGACATCAGGTGAGGAGGTGCTTCTCCTTAGCAGTCTCAGGTTCATCAAGTATCATCCCTGAGTCCCAAGTGGAACCCTGTCCTCTGGTCACAAGAAAGGTGAGGGAGGGGCACCGGAAAGAGCAAAAAAGCAATAGTCACGGGGACATGGATTCTTGAACTACCAAATTAGCTATTATTCTCCCAACTTTATCCCAACTTTTCTTCATGAGGGTGAGGGTCACTGTCTGAGACGGGGACCATTTCTGGGTGGCAGAGACATAGCAGTTCTCAGTGATTGTCGCCTGCTAGAAAGGATGGGAGCCCCTGGCTCCAGGCTCAGAAATAGACTTTACCCCTTAGGTGGAACTGGTGCCATCAGAGAGATAGTCACAGCAGCACAGACCTTCCCTGTAACAACCCCGCGGTGGCTATTCCCCGTAAAGCCCAGGGTTCAGTGTGGGCTGTATGTTCACACCCAGCTGCTCTGGGATCTGAATCACTGGGTCTCTCTGAGCTTCCATTTCTCCTGGCTACAGACTTAGATGTGGTAATTCCAGGCCACTCAGTCTACGGCCTACTGTTGGAGAAACTGCCAGACTGTTGACGAAGTGCCTCGCCCCATTTTAAACGCCCACCACAGGATGCAGGTCCCTAGCTGCTCCTGATTGTGGAGGGCGTGAGACAGTCACACTGCAGCTTCAGTCTGCCTTTCTGTGGTGACTGTGGTTCTTCCTGTGCTCTTAGCTAGTGCATCTGTCTTCTTGGTGAAGTCTATCTGTATCTTTGTATCTTTTCCTTTAAAAAAAAATTTACTTTTAATTATGTTGTGGTGGGAGTGGGGCGTCGGAGTGAGGGTAGGGGTGAGGTGGGATGGTGGGTGGGATTGTGGGGTGAGAAGGGGGAGTGGAGTGCAGGGGATGGGTTTGGGGGCACAATGGTGGTCTGCGCACATGCGTGCAGTGCCCATGGAGGCCAGAGGTGTCATATCCCTAGGAACTAGAATTCCAGACTATTGTGAACCACCCCCACATGAGTGCTGGGAATTGAACCCAGGTCCTCTGGAAGAGCAGTGCTAAGCCATCTTGACAGTTCTATTTGTATCTTTTAAAAAACGCCTCTTACATTCTTTTTTGTGTGCACGTAAGCAGGTGCCTGCATGTGCCCCAGCACACGTGTAGAGGTGAAAGGGCAGCTTCCAGCCTTCACGGGATCCTGGGGTTTGAACTCAGGATGACAAGCTTGTGTAGCAAGGTCTTTTACCTGCTGAGCCATCCTGCTGGACTCTGGTTGTATCTTTTGGGTTTTTAGACAATTGTTCGGTCGTCTTCTCATGGAGCTCGTCAAATAGTATGGACTGGAGTCTCTTCCTGGATCTGTGGTCTGAAAACCTTGGTGTTTGCAGGAGGTGCACAGGCCAGCTTCTGATGCCAGTCACCTGTCAATTTCCACTTTAACTGCTGGTTTTTCCTGCTACATCTAAGAAAGCTTTGCCTAAGCCAGGGCCATGAATGTATATGTATGTGTATGTGTATGTGTATGTGTATGTGTATGTGTATGTGTATATGTTCATACACACACACACACACACACACACACACACACACACACACACACACACTTGTTTTCTTCTAAATGTTTATAGTTTTAGGCCTGAAATTAGGTCTCTATAGGTTTCACCATGAGCTGATTTTTGTTCACGATATGACATAGGGTCTGGGTTCTTCCTTGAGTGTAGGCATCCTTCTGCCTCAAAACCATTTGTTTAAAAAAAAAAAAGCTAAGAAAAAAAACATGATTCTTTCCTATACTTTAAAAGAAAATCTCAGACCCTGAGTTGAGAGCCCCATCCTCCTCCAGTTTTTTTTTTCTTTTTGGCTGCCATGGTGGTCGGCAGGCTGGTGGGTGTAATATCAGCTGTTGTTTTTAAGAACATGCTTCTAATTGCCTGGTCTAGAGCAAGAATCTATCACAAGAACATACGTGTCCATGTCAGTGTAGTGCGACCGGCTGTGGCTGGTCAAAGGCCCTGTGGTCTACCTAGTCAGAGACCTCTTTCTAGGATGTGATCTGACTACAGTGTCCCCTGGCTCCCTGTTTCAGTGTCCTCATCTGTGAACCTCAGATGGTAACAGGGCATTACCTCCCAGGGCTGCTAGACAAAAGTGATCTGTGCTGTGTGTGGCTGTGCATGCCTACAGGCTCAGCAGCTGTGTGTGTGGCTGTGCATGCCTACAGGCTCAGCMGCTGTGTGTGTGGCTGTGCATGCCTATAGGCTCAGCAGCTGTGTGTGTGGCTGTGCATGCCTATAGGCTCAGCAGCTGTGTATGGTGGTGTGTGCCTATAGGCTCAGCTACTGTGTGTGACTGTGCATGCCTACAGGCTCAGCAGCTGTGTATGGCTGTGCATGCCTATAGGCTCAGCAGCTGTGTATGGTGGTGTGTGCCTATAAGCTCAGCTGCTGTGTGTGACTGTGCATGCCTATAGGCTCAGCAGCTGTGTATGGCTGTGCATGCCTATAGGCTCAGCAGCTGTGTATAGTGGTGTGTGCCTATAGGCTCAGCAGCTGTGTGTGACTGTGCGTGCCTATAGGCTCAGCAGCTGTGTGTGACTGTGCGTGCCTATAAGCTCAGCAGCTGTGTGTGACTGTGCATGCCTATAGGCTCAGCAGCTATGTGTGGCTGTGCATGCCTATAGGCTCAGCAGCTGTGTGGTGGTGCATGCCTATAAGCTCAGCATTTAGGGGATTGACAAGAAGATTACAAGTTCCAAGCCAACATGGGTTGTATAGGGAGATCATCCCCATCTCCAAAAGGGAACGCTGCACGATGACTGCCTAGTGCCCAGAGGAGCCTGAACTGTAACATTATCAGTAATGGGCCTGCAGAGCTGCTTTCGGATGGCTGTGATTGACATTGGCTTAAGCGGGTCAACCTGCTCCTGTAGGGACCGGAAGAAAGGGCGGTTGAGGGCTCTTCATGTAACCGATGTGATCATGTGACATTGTCCCCTTGTGAAGCACAGCTTCTCTTGGAAAGCCTGGCAAAGCATGGGCCCTTCTGGTGCCACGGGCACACAGCAGTCCCCTGATGACCTCACAGTGCCAAGCTGAGCACCGTGATGGAACACGCATGTCTCCTTCTCTCTTGTCTGGTTTGCATCATGTCCATGGAGCAAGCATGTGCTCTCCCACACACATGCCTGCATATGCACCCCTGTTCTCGTAGACGTGCACACAGATGCATGCGTCTGCATCTCTCTGTCTCATCTCTCTGCCTCTCTGCCTCTCTATCTCTCTGTTTCTCTGCCCCGCCCCACTCTCTCTTGTTTTTACTCAATTCAAGTAGCAAGCATCTGTGTACACATGCACTCCTCCTTGCACACCCCTGCTCTTGTGCATTCAGGCGTGTAACACAAGTGTATGAGCACACGTCCATACACAGAGCCGCACCCCACCCCCTTGCCATCGGCTCTCTGTTTCATCTCTTCCCCTGGGAGCAGCTCTCACCGCGGGCCAGGCTACACTGCTGCTCTGCCCACCTTTCCCTCCCCAGTTTTTCTCAGCTGCTCCTTTCTGCAACCTCCCCCCACACCTGAGTCCTAACCTTACCTCACGGGTGAAGAGTTCTCAGTCTCTACCCTGCTATTGTCCTTTTGTCCTGGCGGCCACTCTATGTACTTCAGGATGTTTAGTGACATCCCTGGCGTGTCCCCAGCTGCAGATAGATAGCACCTCTTCCATCCACTTGTGATGACAAAAATCATCTCCAGACATTGCCAAATGCCCTCTACAGCCATACTCTGTGAAACACACAACCCCACATGCAAACTCCCACCCGCATACCCACATCCAAGGTGTTCAGGACAGAAGAGTCAGGGAGTGGGTGCCAGTGGGCAGAGGTTGGGGAGAGATCTGGTGATGGTGATTTTGAGTGTGTCCTGTACTGAGAACCCCATGTACACTTGTCTCCAGGGCTTTGCACACTCTCCTCCAGCTGTCCGGAGAGGCCTGTGCCCTCCTGGCCTTGTAGGTTTGCTGTGACTCTCTTGTCGTTTCTGCGGGTGCCCCAGGCACCCGCACCTGCAACCTCCGCCTCTTGCAACAGCCGCTTTTGCTTATGAGTGTGTCTGCAAAACTCACAGAAATGCAGAGAGACACGGAGCGAGCAGCCCAGCCGAGCCCCTCTTCCGAAGATGAAGCCTTGGTTTTGAGGCAGAAGCCTTCGCCGATGCAGGCCCGAGAGGAGGACAGTGCCTCTCTGCAGCAGTGGAAAACGAGGCAGCTGCAGCGCCTGGCTGAGGAGTTGAAGGCAGAGTGGCAGGAGGCCCGGCTGCAGCAGGTCCGACAAGCCGAGCGCCTCTATTTAGCCCAGCTGTTGGACAAGGCAGCCGAGCGGGGAAACGACCCCAGCGTGGATGAACAGAACCAGAGAGGGACAGCAAAACACACGAGGGCTAGAGAGAGAAACCGAGCAGCCTTCAGAGAGAAGGGCCGCAGGGAGGAGCACCCCAGACAGCACCCCAAGTCCCGGAAAAAGGTGCCATGCTCAGAGAGACGTAGTTCTGCCAAAGCCCGGGGCCCAACCTCCGGTGAAAAGGGTAAAGGGAGACGGGTGTCTTCAAGTAAGAGCCATGGTGGCTACCAGGGCCCTCGCGTGGCCAGAAGGGTAGATGCCGTGAAACTCAACCCATTCTTTGATGGCGCTGGAGAAATTGACTGCGGGGAGGAAGTACAGAAGGAATTCCCCCGTGGGGGAAGGCGGCCCTCGGCAAAGGGGACTCGATTTGCTCACAACCTCAGAGACCAGAGTCTGCAGGGCAAAACAACAGTCCTAGATCAGCCCCTGCTCACCGGCCCCACCTTCAAACAAGGGGCTGCAGCCCAGGGCCCCCCGAGCAAGTACAACAAGAATCAGTGGCACAAAGAAATTGAATCTACCTTCGAAGAATTGTTTAACACAAATAGGAAGCTGAAGAAACATCTGAATTTGCACCTCGAACAGAGGCTCAAGGCAGACCGGAATCCACATGAGCCGCAGAGCTACTCAGATATTCGGAGTGAGAACTTTGGAACCCTGAGAGAGGAGAGCACGGAAGAGGTAGAAACCGCAGAGGAGTCTGGGAGCCCAACGGAGGTGGAGACCTCTGAGATGTGGTCCAAAGTCAATCTGAAACAGATGTTGAGTGACACAGAGTACCCCAGGTACCAACAGATGGCAAAGTACCCATTAAAGAGTGAAAGTCTAGTGCCTGTCAAGGCGGGAACATCTAGAGAACATGAAGACTTATTCTCGCTAAGCCCAGAGTCAGGACAGGAGCGACCCAAGTCACCTGCGGTGGAGGATGACAGCCTCAAGCCTTACCTGCAGAAACAGGCAGACTCTGTAGCAAGCTGGATGGCTTTGAGGCAAAAGCAGAAGGCAGAGTTGGAGCAGAGAAGGCAAAAGACACTTTTGGAGCTGACAGAACACCCCAACATGAGCTTGGAGATCCATTACAAGGCCGAGCTGGAGGAAGAACGCCGGGAGCGTAGACGGATGCGCTTGGCTCTTCTCAAATCTTATTCCACTGGGATCCAGGCCCCGGTCCCTGAACGACACATTTCCCTGGACACCGGCCTTCTCGATGAGGACAAACAGAACCAGATGATTCGTGACCTTCAGCAGCAGATCTTAGAGCAAAACAAGCTACACCAGGAGTTTTTGGAAAAAGCCAGGAAACGCTTGCAAGAGTTTCAAAAATCATTTTAAAAGCAGACCCACCCACGATAAATACATCCCTGATGGCTGCTTTGCCTGCACCAATGCCTGTGTCTCTTAAATCTCTTTGTTTCTCACCCTAGCAAATGCCTTCCTGCAGAAGCAGGATCCTCGTGGGGTCCAGAGAGTGAGTCTAGCCCGTGTTCTACAGACGATCTGTTTTTATGGGCTCTGGGGACTCATGGAAGCCCCAGGTAAAATGGATTCTTCAGATGGTTTAGCCAAATACTGGGCTTTCTGGGGCATTCAGGGTTAGACGGGCACAGTTTCAAAAGATACATCATTGGTTGCTTGGCCGCTGGCTAAGACAATGTCAGAGCCATTAGCTAACATCTTCCCTCCTTTAGGAGACAGGGAAAAACAAAGACAACAGTGTTTAACAATATATGTACTCTTAGAACCTTATGGGTGGGGGACAGGCAAGCCCAGCCCAGCTGGGTGACCGTCTGGGACCAGTGCTGATTGTGGGGTGGTGGTGGCAGCGGCAGAGGGGAGACCTCGATGGTTTGGTTCCTGTTCCTTAGCTTTCCAGACTCTGAACCAGCTGTAGGGAGCACGGGCTGGGTAGATGGGGACCAACAGACTTTCTCTGCAGAGCCCAGAGAGTGTCTGCCCTCCTTTAGCCAGCTAGCATCTTGCCATAAGCTGCCGGAGGAGGCATGAGGCCCTAGGTTCAARCCCTGACACTGCAAAGGCATTGGGGTTAGCAGTGGGATGGGCGTGGCCATGGTGGGCGTGGCCAAGTACAGTGGAACCTGACTGACTTATGCAATGGCTGCTGGCAATGGCTCCTCCTTAGTTTCTGAGCCTTCTCTCATTCCTCCCTTTCCCCTCCCATCGTCCTCTCACTGATACTTGATGGATTATATTTGATGCTAACGCATTAGTAATATCAGTCTATAAACAGCCATATTTATCTCTTATATGTGTTTGTAGACCACATAATGGACGACTGTAAGTATGCCAGTCAAATCCATGACCTAGGGGAGGTCCTCTGATATATATCGGTTTTATCTTAACCCCCTGCTCCCTCGGACATGCACCTGCTGAGAGCCCTTCAGCACATACACTTGTATTGAACATGGTGGGTCATGGGTGGTTTTCCCGGGGTTGAAGTTCCTCTTCCCTGCTGCTGTCTCAGCCTCGATCCCGACCCCCAGCCACGAATGTAGAGCCTCTACGCGTGGTATCTTCATGGGACTCTCGGAACCCGCCTTCCAGGATCCCAGCTGAGTTCGTGCCTCTGTGAGAAGAGCGCCATGCAGTCAGCGCCTTTGGATCAGGAGGCCTGGTGCCGAGAAGTGCTTCAGAGTCTAACCCCAGCTTTGGCACCGGCTCTTGTTTAAAAAACGCTTTTGGAAACTGCGAACGAAAGCGTGCAGCTGGGGCGTGGGTGGGAGGGCTCCGTTCCCGCCCCTCGGCTTCCCGTTTGCACCATTCCTGCCGAAAGAGCTTCCTCTGCTTTCCTGGGAGTTTTCATTTACACCGAGCGAGCGCCAAACCCTATCCCCAACCCTTCCCGCAACCCCGTCCCAGCAGGTAAGCTGCGAGCAGCCTGTGAAGGCCGTATTCATGGCAGAAGGCACAAGCAATGAGTCGCCCGCGTGATCGGTGTTGCCCATGCCCACAGCATGACGTGACGTACTGGGCATGACGTGACCTGACGTGASGTACTGGGCATGACGTGACGTGACGTACTGGCCCGGTGGGTGTGTAGTTCTGAGCAACCTGAGCCCGAGGCCTCCGACCACCATGCTCCTCAGCTGGCTGGACCCTAGCAGTATCCCACAGGGGTTTGAAACTTGCATTTGTTTCTCAGTCATCCGACCTCCCTCATTCCTTGCCTGACTGTCGGTCGACGCCCAGTGTTGCATGACACAGGGCGCCCTGCAGCACCACCTCCATCCAGAGGAGTCGAGTGGGTGTTGCGGCGCCCCTCGGCCTACAGCTGCGGTCACAACTGGACCTCACGTTGCGTAACCGAGCCTCCCCACTCAGGTGGAAGCCGCAGCCCAGGGAGCAGGCAGGCCCATCTTCCCGGAGCACAGTGTTTTTGTTTCCATTTACAAAGATGGTATTTGTGGCCCGTGTTCTGAGTGAGGACTCCATCCTTCTCGGCTACACTGAGCTAAAAGTAGGTGTAGGGACGGGTACTGAGACATGAGGGATGAGTCACCTCTGCCCGGACAGTAACACCTACACTGTCCCTTGGCAGGGAGCATGAGGAGAAACCCTGCCCTCTCCCACAGGTCTCATACAAGGCTAAAGGGGGATTGTCTAGCCTTGGCTCAGGCCAGTGGTGTAGGTTGTATATTCAAACCCTACGACGGCCTCCTGATAAAACAATGACTTCCAGCGATTCCCTAAGGAGACGTTATGGCTGCCTTCCCATCTCCTCCCCAGAGGGTCGGGAGTTGGCAAGGACCCCATTTTACCCTTTTGGTTACACTGAGACATCTGAGTGGCAGCGCAAAGTCCTCAGGTGTAACCTGGAGCCTCCGCAGTACTCTCCATTCTCCTTAC
>BDUI01003696.1:93897-110834 GCA_002335545.1 Apodemus speciosus
GTCTGTCTGTCTGTCTGTCTGTCTGTCCGTGGCCACTGAGTGAAGATCCCAATCTGCCCCTGCTATCAGGTCACTCAGCCCCTTTCCCTCAGTGCTGTGGGAAGGCAGCCGGCTTACAGGGGTCGGCAGAGTACCCTCGGGGATCTCTCTAGGCTTTCTCTGCCCTGCTCCGTACTGCCCGGCTTGCCTGGCTTTGGGATTTGCAGGGCTGAACTTGGCTCCCGTGAGCCCCTGGCTTCTTGGCGTAGAAATTGCCGAGCAGCAGCCTCCTCCACAAGGCCACACTGTTCTCAGCAACCCCTCCCGGGAGCGGGATGGATTTTTTTCAAATGATTCAGCGGCACGTGAATGGGAAGGGCCGCACTTACAGCCTTGGCATAAGATCCTGCTGGCCCGCCGCTGGAAAGGAAGGGTTGCAGGGCGTGGGCTTGGTTCCACCAGGCCTAGGACAGAGCCAGCCAGGGTCCTGGGGGGCACGAGGCAGCTGGAGGGCTGGGCCAAGAATGCTTGTAGCTTGCTTCTGCTCACTCATATAGATGTGCCATCGCCCTCCCCGAGAAGAGCCCGAGGAATGGGCAGGAAATGGAGATGGGAAAGCTGGTCTCCATGGAGACGGGCATCTAGCGGACAGCCGCCCTCCTGTGCGTGCAAGCATGCTAGAATCTGAGCGGTGGGCAGGGAGCCTGCTGCTAGGCAGGCCTGGCACGTTCTCAGGCACCAGTCCATGGGTGGTGTGGCCCAGAGCTGAGTGCCCTGCAGTCCCTAGGTCAGAGCCTTGGAACCCCATCCTCCTCCTCCCTCACCCTCACCCTCAGCCACACCCATCGGCTCGCCTTGGCCTGAGTTGATGTAGATGAGCAGGTCTTGACCTCATCCCGAGTAGGCTCAGCCCTACCCCAAGGCTGGAGCCCTGCTTGGTTTCACACTCCCCAAAAAGCCCAGTTGCTGCCTGTGAGGGGACAGATCATCGAATTTGGGAGTTTCTGTGGGAGGGGCTGGCTGGTCTCAGCTGCTGATGGAAGGAGGCGGTGTGGAATCCTGCTCACCAGCACAGGACTGTTTTTAATTACTGAATGACAGCCCCCTTTTCCTTTTTAGGAAAATGAGAGAGAAAGGATTTGGGGAAGGTCTTTTTATTTCTTCTTCTTCTTCTTCACCAACCAGAGTGGCTGGGCACGGACCAGACAAGGCAGGGTAGAGTTCAATGGACTAGCTCAGCCATCTGCAGAGGTCACCATGAAGTCATGGCAGTGAGAAGGGTAGTTACCATGAGGCCGGAGTCAGCAGGTAGAGCTGGAATCCTTGGTATCTGAGGACTTGTGAGCACCAAACCTGCTTTTCCTCCCTCGAACACCGGGTTGCTCACCTCTAACTGCACCTGCACATGCTGAGGTGAAGCCTCAAGACCCGGGACCAGAGCAGGTCTTAGGGCTGCGGGACAGAGCCCCCCTGTGACCACTACTCCCCATCCCCAGGGGTCCCTCCAGCCAGTGAAGTCAGCCCATTCTAGGGAACAAGAGCCGTCCATCCAAGTGCTCTTCCCCATGCCCTCCACAGCCCCACTCAGGTCCCAGGCAGTTCAAGGACAGCATCCTGAACACTGTAACCATCTGATGGCAGCTGTCATAGGACAAAGTCAGGACGCTGTGGCTGGTCTTATGTCCCCAGCTGAGGGTGTAGAACTGGGGCACTGCCCAGTGGTCAGGCAGCCTGGCTGACCAGCTACAGGTGGTGTGATGCTCCCTCTTTTTTTTTCATTTTTTAAAGATTTGTTTATTATATGTAAGTACACTGTAGCTGCCCCCGACACCCCAGAAGAGGGCATCAGATCCCATTACGGATGGTTGTGAGCCACCATGTGACTGCTGGGATTTGAACTCAGGACCTCTGGAAGAGCAGTCAGTGCTCTTAACCACTGAGCCATCTCTCCAGCCCGTGATGCTCCCTCTAGAGGGACAAGAAACTGATCCCAAGGGGCAGCCTCGGGGTCTAGTTACGGGTGGAGTTGGCACTTTGCTAGCTGAATGGAGGACGTAAAGGACAAGACCATGTCACATGTATGCTCAAAACATGTCTGATCCATGATGTTTTCTGGGGAGCTTAATAAAGAGACCTTATAGCCACCCCCACCCCCCCACCCAAGAACAGACTAGAGAAAGCTACCAGGGCCTCTCAGGGTTTTGTTTACCCTGGGAGAAAGAGATGTTTCTTTTATAATGTGCTGAACTGATTGGCAAGAACTCTCCCAAGAAACAAAGAAGCGGAACAGCTGAACTTAGCAGGGCTTCTGTCACTGAGCCTAATGTTACCGCATTTGTATCCATTTGTATCGATGGCATGAGGATGGTCTGAGGGAGCTCCCCAACCTTACTGCCAGCAGCTTTAAAACAATGTATTGCTGTCTTCCGTTGATCCCCATCTAGTTGTAACATCAGGAACTCCCGCAAGCCCTCCTGACTCCAGCTGGCAGTGTCTTGGCAGAGAGAAACTTGGCAAGGCCGCCATTCCATCTCATGTCCAAGAAGGAGGAGCGGCCCCGAATTAAACTGACAAGTTTTCTATAGGACCTTGCTGGTGTCATGTCACAGCAGAACCCTGAAGGATGGGGTGGCCTGGCTGTGACCCTCTAGTGATCCTGAGTAAATCTTTTCAGCCTCTGAAGACAGGTGTTGATAGCTACAGGTTCGACTGTGCTCAGGGTGGGAAGCCCACACCCCAGAGAGGGGCTAGGAAGGAGCCGTCCATAGGACTCAGATATTCAGTCGGCTTGTGGGATTGTCCCAAGAGCAGGTGGGCCCACAAGAGGGTGACAGACATCAACAAGGAAGACTCTTGCAGGAAGCTTTCCTTCAGCTAGGACCCTCCAGTGGACTATGGGTGTGGTGTGTCTTTAGATTCTCAAGGGACTTCCATGATGATGTTACCATGGACATTATCAAAATCTAAAGTTGCTGACAAGCTGGGTGTGGTAGTGCATGCCTTTAATCCCTGCTCTTGGGAGGCAGAAGCAGGTAGATCTCTGTGAGCTCAAGGCTAGCCTGGTTTACATAGTGAATTCCAGGCTAGGCAAAGTTACATAGTTACATAGCGAGATCTCTCTCTCTCTCTCTCTCTCTCTCTCTCTCTCTCTCTCTCTCTCTCTCTCTCCACACACACTCTTGTTGGATTTATGAACATGTCCTCAGGGCTCAATAGACCATGTGTTGGTGACTTAGGGGACAGACAGGAGCACCTTGGGAAGGAGAACCATGGCTCTGTGGCCACMGTAGTACCCGTGGAGTATTTCGAATTCCTCCTTTGGCCATGGCCGTCATCTCTAGAGTTTCTAGCCACTTCCCTCCTAGAGAGGACAGTAGCCTCTGTTGCTGTCCCTGGGCAGTTGTGATGGTTAAATGCAAACACGGTCCATCATCGTCTCTGGCTCATTACCAGTGGCCTCGACTCCACCCACCTAGGTCTTTTCCATCCCCTTCTGCTGGGTACACTGGGATTGTTTTTGCAGGCTCCTCGAGGGGGAAGTGACATCATGTGGTATCCTCAGCCAGAGGGATGGGGGAGGGGCTCTGTGGTTGTGTGTGCTTTGAATTAAGTCAGCGCTTGTGCGTTCCAGTAGCCGGCATCTGGAGGCGAATCCATCAGCCAGTGAAGCGCTCTCAATGGCAAACCCAGATGTTGGCTTAGCAGAAGGAAAAGAGGAGAAAGCAGATTTTGAGCTGCAGGGGGTRGGGGCATAAAGCACTTGAACAYGGGCCTCCTGCTGCCGTGTCCAGCTCCGTGGGTAGGTAGTGGGACAGGACTGGATATGGCTGGCTGGACCCAGTTGTCTATCCCCAGCCTAGCATGTAAGTGTCCAGTCAACAGTCACCCATGCCTTGCTTCTGGTTCATCCCAAGTTCTCTGAGTCTCTTCCCTACCCTGACCTTCAAATGGCCAGGGACTCAGGAAGGCTGCCTGTTCTGTGATGGGTTTCCCTTCTCTACAGCCCCAGAGGTCACAGTGATGACTCCTGCTGTGTGTGTGTGTGTATAGGGGTTATGATTCTAGAGAATTCTCTATTTCCTCTCCTTTCCTGTCCACCTGTCTGTCCACTGCCTAGATCAGAGTGATCTATGGTCAGGGCAGCAAAGGCTTTTCCTGGGAAGACCTCCCCAGTCTCCTTCTCCATCCAGTGTTCTCACCAGGTGAGAGCTACGACCGGAGTCTACTTCACTCAACAGTGATGGCCCTGTCTCCCAAGTGGGAGAGGCGTGTCCACCCAGGTTTATCCCAGACCTGTGATCCCATGGCTAGCCAGAAGCAGCCCAGTTGTCAATGGAGATTCTCCAGTCTGCCCCTCCCCACTCCCTACAGACACCCCCAGAACTCCCCACCCCATTAACGTTCTAGCCTGAAAATCCCGTGTCTACCCCAGGCTCTCAGTTCATCCATCTCTGAGATATTAAAAAAAAAAAAGAAAAGAAAAGAAAGAAGGTAGATGGCCCCCAGCCCTGAAGCAAAGGGAGCACCGAGCCACATGCTGTCCTGGCTGGCTGTCACAGGATAGCGCTGGATGCCAGGTCTTTGTCTTATAGAGCAGAGAAAGCTGCCCTGTTCTCTGCCCAGGGCCTCACTAACCCTCGCCATCACAATATGACAGAAGCTGGTGACATCTGCGTTACTGGCACCGTCAAATGGTCTCTGAAGATCACAGCCGTCAGAGTTCATCTCTGCAGCACCTCTCAGACACATTTGCGTACCCGATCGCGTCTCGGCCTTCCGGTTTAGTTAAGTCAGGGACTCGAYGGTGTGTGGGGAGTTGGGGGCTTCCGTAAGACAGCAGTATTGAATCCTGGGTGCCATGGGAGAAGGGGAGCTTTTGGCTGTCTAGAAGCCATTGGACKTATTTTCCGATTGCCAATGGGTGGTGCCTTTATTGAACTTTTATTGAACAGCCCCGGCCCTCGGGACACTTTGGAGCACTAAGCGTCGTGCCGTATGGTGGGCCGTTACTGAGAAGCAAGGCTTCTCTAGGAGGGAGGCGAGTCACTCCTTTGAGACCCCTGCCCCGTCTTGTTTCCAACCTGATGATGGTGCTCTACAAAGAGCAAACACTGGGCGGTGTTTACCCGACATGCTCACACAGTCGCTTAAGTACGGTGATGTTTGCACAGATTACACAGCAGGGACCAAGGACCAGCCACACCTGTGCCGCCATCCTGAGGCTGTCAGGGTCAACCCAGCTCCATCTGGTAGATGTTCTCCGAGTCCCATCTGTTCCATAGCATGGCCTCTACCTGTTAGGACCTCTCAACAGGCAGGTGCACAGGCGTTTACAGCAGGAAGTGTGGGAGGTGAGCGCCAGCCAATGCGGGGAGAAGCCAGGAAAGGAGCGCTTCTCAAGGCTGAGTGGATGTTCTCTGCGAAGGGAGCTGGAGGAGTCATTTCGGATAGAAGGGCTTTTCTGTTCCTAGGAGGGGGCATCTCTGGGTATCCCAGCAGGTGGGGGCCAGGGAGCAGAATGGATTAGGAAAGAGCAAGGGCCAAGAGAAGCTGCAGAAGGTGCAGCTCTAGCTGTCCTGGAATTAGCTACGTAAACTAGGCTAGCTTCAAATTCAGAGATGTGCTTGCTTCTGCCTCTCCAGTGCGGAGAATAAAGGCATCAATGCCTCATCTAGCTCAAATGTTAAGTGAGGGTGTTTTGCAGGAATGTTTATGGAGAAGGCACAGAACCAAGAGAGGGCCCTTTGTTCTGGGGTGGCCTGCCCGGGTGGCTTTTACCAGGTTGTGGCTGTTTGAACTCAGGCTTGCTTCAGGCTGGGAAACAGGAACCTGGCCAGGCCAGTGGTTACTCAGCTGCACAGAGGGACCAAAGCACCAGTGTTAATCGATGTTGGAGCTGGGCGGGGCCCAGGCTGTGGTGTGAGATTCATGGGGCAGGATCCCAGAGTGCACCGGGGTCTGAGGAGCAGGTGGCACTCCCACGTGCCTGGACCTCCCTGCCTCTGTGGAAAACCGTCCTGGCCAGAAGTTTCCAAGACTCAAACTGACCGCTGGAGACTCTGAGCCGGCACTGCCTGTTCCTTGTCTCTGTCTAGCTAGTGTGCCTGGTGACAAACACTTGCCCAGAGCGACCCTACACCACTGCTGTTTGAAGGGCAGGGCTTTTAAAGCCATTAAAATAGGCCCTGGTCCAGGCAACAAGCCCCAAGTGAAAGAAAGGCGGGGCTGCCTGTCACAGCATCTCCAGGGAGGGAGCAGGGGCTAACAGGTGGTCCTGTTAGCGTGACCAGGCTCCATAACCCTCTGGAACGTTCCTGGTCTATCTCTTCCCACCACTTCTTAAGGCTGTTGCCTGGGCTACATTTCCTACAGGACCTGCTTCCTCACCATCGCYGTCTAAGGTTTACGAGCCACACCAGCGTCACTAGCCTGCATCATGTGCTTTCCCACCCATTGTCATACTTCTCATAAAACACGCGGCACGCACGCACGCACGCACGCACCTRTCATCCCAGAACTGGGAAGGAAAAGACAGGATGGGCCCAGAGGCTTGCTGGCCAGAGAGAGGCTTCACTGTGAGCTCCAGGCCAGTCAGAGATGCTGTCTCGAAAACCAAGGTGGAGGGCTGGAGAGCTGGCTCAGCGGTTAAGAGCACTGCTCTTCCAAAGGTCCTGAGTTCAAATCCCAGCAACCACATGGTGGCTCATGGCCATCTGTAATGGGATCTGATGCCCTCTTCTGGTGTGTCTGAAGAGAGCTACAGTGTACTCACGTACAATAATAAATAAATCTTAAAAAAAAAAACAACAAATAACAAGGTGGAGAGTCGGTGAGGACTCAGCGTGTAAACTCACATGGTAGAAAGAGAAAATTGACTCTCACAAGTGGCCCTCCGACTTTGAAATATTGGCTACAGCATGCAAACCTTGCCCACCTCCAATAAATTAAAAACAGTACTCTCCTCCAAACAATAAGGCAATTGGCATCTGAGAAACAAAGGTCTCGCCAGGCAGTGGTGGTGCACGCCTTTAATCCCAGCACTTGGGAGGCAGAGACAGGTGGATTTCTGAGTTCGAGGCCAGCCTGGTCTACAGAGAGAGCTCCAGGACAGCCAGGGCTACACAGAGAAACCCTGTCCCGAAAAACACAAAAACCAAAAAAAAAAGAAAGAAAGAAAGAAAGGAAGGAAGAAAGAAAGAAGGAAGGAAAGGAAAGGAAGGAAGGAAGGAAGGAAGGAAGGAAGGAAGGAAGGAAGGAAAAGAAAAAAAGAAAGAAAAACGAAGGTCTCCTCTGACCTCTGCATGCAGGGCCATGCATCAGATGTTTTACACGGGAACTCCTTCCTTCTGAATTGCTAGAGAGGGAACTTAGGCGCTCTGGCATGCTGGGCAGGTGGTCTGCCCCGTGCTGTACTCCAGTAGCCCCAGTGTGAGTCCCCAGATCTGAGTAAACCAGGCTCCTTTGAGGTGGATGGTTGCCCTCTGCCATCCTCAAAGCCTGTTTGAGGATGAGGAGCTAGAATGTCGAGGCTAGCTCACTGGCTGTCCATCAACCCCACCTACAGGAGCGGAATTGCATGCCAGGCCGCTAGTTAACCGTTTCTCTAGCGACCAATAAGCAGGCTGAGCCAGACCCACAGTGGCTGCGGCCAGTGGGCTGCAGCCCCCTGGGCAGGGGCTCCGAGCTTCTGCCTTTGCCCTTGCCAGCAAAGGATTCATTTGGGGATTTATTGGTTTGGACTGGTTTGTTTTGTTTGAGACAGGGTCTCACTGTGTAGCCCTGGCTGACCTGGAACTCACTCTGTAGACCAGGCTGGCCTCGAACTCACAGAGATCTACCTGCCTCTGCCTCCTCACTCCCCCCCCCAAGTGCTGGAGTCAAAGGCACATGTCACCATGTGTCACCACACCCAGCTTTTTGGTTTTCAATTTTTGTCTTTTTGAGACAGGGTTTCATTAGCCCAGGCTGGCCTTGACATTCTAACCCTCCTGACTCTACCTCCAGGGGCTGGTAAGGTGTGTGTCACCATGCCCAGTTTTATTTGGTGCTCCGTACTAGAGGTACTAGAGATTGAACACAGGCCTTGGTGCAGGCTGGGCAAGCACAGCTGAGCTGTGTCCCAGCCACAGTGAAGGACTCCTGCTGATGACCCCGGCAAGCTAGGAGTCCACTGACCCCTCAGGTTACAGCAGGTGGGCAATAGGCTCACCTCCCCCAACACCTCCCATAGGGAGCGTACCTTACTCCCGTGGGCGGAGCCTGGATCCTGGTCACGGGGACTTTCCTCACATCCCTGTCTCTGTGCTTTGCAGTGATCAGGGCCAAAGCAGTGAGCGAGAAGGAGGTGGATTCCGGGAATGACATCTACGGCAACCCCATCAAGAGGATTCAATATGAGATCAAGCAGATAAAGGTACATTGACTGCATGGGGGTGGGGAGAACAGYGGCAGGGGCAGGGGCAGGGGCAGCGGCAGGGCCCGGGGCTCACCCAGCCACCCCTAGGCCCGAGAACTGAATTGTCAATCTACAAGAACATAAAAGCCAGGCAGAAATGTCATATTTTCAACTCTCTCAGTCACCATCCTACGCTGTAGGATGACACCAGGCCAAGGCAACTCTTGGAGAAGAAAGCATTTAATGGAGTCTTTCTTACAGTTTCGGAGGTTTTGTCCGCGACCATCATAGTGGGAAGCAGACAACAGTGTGGTGCTGGGGCACAAGCTGCGGAGTTTCGCATCCCCATCCGAAGGCCGAGCGAGAAACACATTGGGCCTAGCATAGGCATTTGAAACCTCAAAGCCCACCCCTAGTGACACGCCTCTTCCAACAAGGCCACACCCCTTAATCCTTCCCATACAGTTCCACCAGCTGGGGACCAAGCATTTAAATACCCGAGCCTGTGGGAGCATTTTCGTTCAGACAACCACATCTCTCTAGTTCCAGAAACATGCTATCCTGATTTTTCTGGATGCTACACTGGTGTGTAGCATGTTGTAAAAGGATGCATCTGGCAGGTGGGTGTGCTCAGGGGTAGCTTTCCTCCCTGCACTGGGCCACTTACTGAGAAGGTATCCCATTGGGTGGACAGGACTGTGGTCAGAGGGACTGCTCACGGAAGCCATAGTGACTGTCGTGGTGTCTGCTAGGGTTTTCAGGGTCTTTTCCGTGTTGGGGACAAATAGGCAGAGATCCACATTTGAGAGAGAGTGGGAGAGGGAGAGGCTGAGGCCAAGGTTGTGGCTCAGTCGGTAGAGTGCTCGCATAGCGTACCGGAAGTCCCAAGTTCGAACCCTAGGACAGCAAATGAGATGCGCAGGGGAGGGGCCTGCTGATCACAATTACTACCTTGAAGTCCAAAGGAAGGCAGCTAGCTCAGTGTGAGGGGCAGCTTTGCCACACCACAGTGGTTGTGTCATCTCAAGGGAATGACTAGCCACTCGATACCAAAGCCGCTTATGAGGCAGAGAAGGCAGGCAGCCTTTCATAACATCCTCATTGCTTAATGCCAAGGAAGTGACTCTGACGCTTTGGAGTGGCATCATTCGAGGGCCCGAGGAGGTCCTTGCCGCCTTCCTTCCTGCAGGGTGCTCTAGGAGAGAGGCTGGAGACTAGGGTCGCAGCATCAAGAGCGTGCTTGCTGCCCTTTCAGAGTTCAGGTCCCAGCACCCACGTCCTGCAGCTCACAACCACCCAGACTTCCGCTGGAGGGGCTCCAGCGCCCTCTTCTGGCTTCTGAGGGTATCAGGCCATGGCAGCAGACATGACGACAAACACGTCATATAAATAGAAATAAAGTAAACCATTAAAACTCAAAGGAAGGAAGAAGGAAGAGAGGAGGAGACAAAAAGAAAAGCCTCTCTCTGGAGTGTTAGGAAGGACAGGAGTAAAATGGGAAAAGTGGGGACACTACACACACACACACACCAAACACACCACACACATAAACCCCCACACCACACCACACCACACACTATACACCACTCACATATACACACATGCATACACCACACACACCACACACAGATATATACCACACACATACCACATACCACATACCACATGAATATACACATATCACACACACTACGCACACACACACCACACATACACCCCCCCACAAACACCCACACACACATATATACACACACCACACACACACACACCAAACACACCACACACATAAACCCCCACACCACACCACACACTATACACCACTCACATACACACACATGCATACACCACACACACCACACACAGATATATACCACACACATACCACATACCACATGCATATACACATAACACACAGACTATACACACACACACCACACATACACCTCCCCCACAAACACCCACACACACATACATACACACACCACACACATATACCAACATACACATACCACATACACACACCACAGAGACACACAATCACACACACCACACACATACACATTTCACACACACATATACACACACACCAGATATACCATACACCACACATACCTATACCACACACACCATATACACACACATACACCACACCTATACCACACACAGATACACCACACATAACACCACACACAAACACACACACACCACACATACACACCATACACCAAGTACACATACCACATACACAACCACACAACCGCACACACATACCACACACACACACACACACACACACACACACACACACATCTAGTTGCTGGGAAATGTCTTCCCAGCAGGGCAGCTGAAGAACTGAGTGATTAAGGCACTGAGAAATCAAACCCTCTCCCGACCCCAAGATTCTGTTCTGGTTCCAGGGGCTCCTTTCTCTCCTTTGTTGTCCTCTGGTAGCCAGTGCTTCAAGGCCAACATCTCTGGGAACAAATGGCGTGTTGTAGTACAAGCCTATAAGCCCAGCACCTGGCTGAGGCAGGAGAATGAAGAATTCAGGTCCAGGACTGGCTACAAAGTAAAACGAATCCTGAAGTAGGACTGTGGTGTAAATTATTGGGCCTAGGTTTAATCCAGAAGTGGGGGTAGGGTGGGGGATGGGGCTGGGGGGATGAAGATCAAAAGAAAATGGGAAATCCACAGCAGATAAATTAACACAGTTCCTGGGAACAAAAATGAGCCCTCTGTGGCCAGTGAGAATCTCTAGACTTTATCCTGTGATCCTAAAATGACCTCGTGAGCAGAATTGCCTTGGAGAAATTCTCTCTCAGACCACAGGACTGTGCTCACCTGCTGAGATCTCCCCACAGCCCTCAGCAGATGACTCTAAACATCTTTGCAAAGCAGTGGTGACTTGTGAATCCATGGGACACGCGTGTGTATCCTGGGGTGGGGTTGGGGGACATGCCTGGGTGCAACCATGTGTTCCTGTTCCCATCATGCTCTCTGGTTGGGAGCCACATCTCTATTATACCTGCCCTCCTGTGTTTTGCAGATGTTCAAAGGACCTGACAAAGACATTGAGTTTATCTACACGGCCCCCTCCTCGGCAGTGTGCGGGGTCTCGCTGGACGTTGGAGGAAAGAAGGAATATCTAATTGCAGGTCTGTAGGAGGAGTTCACCCTTCCCCACTGAATGCTGAATTGTGGTGCAGAGAATTCCCAGGTCCTGGTCTCTAAGGAACAAACTTCCCACACTGCCCTCTAGGGGCGAAAGAGCAGAATTGCGTTGGGCCAGAGCCGGCTAATAGCCCATGTCTAGGAGAGCCCATGTCCATGTCCATGCCTTTTGCCAGAGGCACCCGCCAGGCCCTCACCTATACACAAGCTGTCTGTATTAGCAGCCCCTCCAGCAGGCCACCTTCCTGGGAAGGCCAGCAGCAATTCCTTCCCTGGGCACTGGCTGGGCGTTTAGGGGATTTCTCATTTCTCTACAGAGATTGCACAGGTCCTCCGCTGTCATGTTATAAAGGTTGCTGTGATCCCCTAGGGTAGAAGAGGGTTTGCCTCGGGCATAGTGATGAGCCTGGGGTCTGCTCGCAACACCTGCCATGAGCCGGTGGTTGTATTTCTTGAGCTGATCGGGAGCATACAGCAGCTTAAAACCTGAAGTGGTGGACAGAGGCTCTTCAGCATAGTCTTGGAGCACCCCTACTGGCTCTACCCAGTTTTTTTAATGGATTTATTTTTATGTATCTGAGTGTTTTTCCTGCTTCACTACCCACCGGGATTCTCTGCAGCCTGTGACACACTGGATGCCCGGCAGGCTTGGGTCCGTGTTGAGGCACTCTCCATGACTCTGCCCCGCTTCTATAAGAGCCAGGCCCCGGGTCCACACAGGAGGCCAGATAATTCCAGTGACCGTGTGTGCAGATATCACAGTTTCTGTCATGCCGAATCCCTGTCGTCCACGTTGACCGGCGGAGGTTTCCCATACAGGCCGTGTTTTCTCCTGTCCATATGACACCCATGGCAACAACAACAACAACAACGCCATAAAACTCCTTCAGGCCTAGGCTAGTTAGACAGCCAGTGGGTGAAGGCACTGGCCAGTAAGCCCGTTTGATCCCAGGACCTACATGGCAGATTAAGAAAAGCAACTCTTCAGTTTTCTTCTGATCTGCACACACACATGTGCATGCACACACACATGCACACAGACCCACTCACCCATATACACACACATGCACATACACATCATATGTACACACACACACACACACACACGCCCACACACATGCTCACACACATCACACATGCACCCCCCACATGCATATACACGTACACACACACATGCACACTCACCCATACACATAAAATATGTGAAAGTAACAAAACCACGTAAAATGGAGTGTGTCTCTATAACTGTGCCTGAGCAGAGGACTCGGTGGTGCTAAATGTATCCACAAGAGTGTGTAGCTATCACTGTCTATTCTAGGACTGTGTCGTCTTCTCAAACAACATCTCTGTCCCACTGGTCAAGAGCATCTCATTCCTTGTCTTGCCCCAGGGCCTGGGTCCCGGGCCCTACTGTCTACTTTCAGTTTCTGTGAACTCGCCTATTCTAGGCAGCTCTCAGTCCTAGCAGGAATATAATCTTCTGTGGCAGCTTATTTTACTGGGCACGATACCAGGTTCTCTTCATGTTCTAGCAGACTTGCCTCCCTTTTTATACGTGTGTGTGTGTACACATATATACACGCACACACACATTTATTCATTCATGCACATACATACATATATGAATACATACACACAAACACTATACATATATAAACGTATATAGTCACACACATACCCACATATACATGCCCATCTACACATACATATATACATATATATGAACAAATACACACCCATACACACACACACATATATACACACACATACACATGTATGGACACATACATCCACATGCATACCCATATACACAAACATCCACATGCATACCCATATACACATACATCCACATGCATCCACACATACATACATAATACACATATATGCTCATATACATTCACATACATATATATACACTTATTTACTATATATACATACACACATATGCATGCATATACCCTTACATATACACACTCATACCTTCACATGTATATACCATATATGCATACATACATACATACATACATACATACATACATACATACACACATATTTTGTGGTGCTGGGGATGGAATCCAAGGCCTTAAACATGCTATGCCAGGGGCTCTAGTGCTGTTCAGATGTGTAAAATTTTTTGTGGCATTTTTTCCATTGAAATTGGCAAGTGATTTCCTATTTTTTAAAATATTTATATATGTATTTATTTTTTATTTATTTTATGCATGTGAGTATATTGTCACTGTCTTCAGACAGATCAGATGCCATTACAGATGATTGTGAGCCATCATGTCGTTGCTGGGAATTGAACTCAGGACCTCTGAAAGAGAAGCCATCAGTGCTCTTAACTGCTTGAGCCTTGTCTCCAGCCCATGATTTCCTAGTTTTGATGTTTCCATTAGCTTTCCAACTCGGACATTAAATCATATCTGAAATTGAAGGAAGGCTTCCATGGTGAAAAGGAATTAATTAGATGTTTGCTTATTTCATGTATACATGTGCAGGTGCACACGTATGATGTCATCTGAGTGGAAGCCAGAGAACATCTTGAGGGAGTCAGCACTCTCCTACGGAGCAGGTCCCAGGGATTGTACTCAGTTGGACAAGTTTGGCAGCAAGTGCCCTTATACACCGAGCGATTTCATTGGCCCAGTGGAGGAGAACTGAGGATGCTAAGAAGGCTCTGTGTTTTGTACACAGAGAACAAACTAGTAGTGGAAAGGTGGCAGGTGGGACATGTGCCAGGTGCCCACTCTGAAAACACACCTGCTTGGGTTTGAACTGGTGGCCAACACCTTACAAGCCAGCATCCTTGGCTCAGTGGCTATTGTCAGTGCCGCCCAGACCAGTGGTGGGGCAGTTGTTGTCATATGGAAGTAAGAGATGGCAGAGATGCTGGATGCCTTTACCAGGGTGTAGTCCACATTCATGAATAATTGTGTTTCATAAATATATGCAAGGTGACAGGCACCTGTGTGTGTCACTCTGAATGAAAGCCAATGAGTTAGTTATGTGGTAGCTGGTATAGGCAGGTTAGCCTCACAGGAGAACAAGGGGGAAGGGTCTGCGGAGAACCTCAGTAGAAAGTCACCCCTGGAACAGGCAGTGATGGTGCAAGCCTTTAATCCCAGCACCCAGGAGACAGAGACAGGTGGTAGATCTCTGAGTTTGAAGACAGCCTGGTCTACATAGTGTGTTTCAGGACACTGGGCTACACAGAGAAACCTTGTCTTAGAAAAATAGCCACTCTGGTTGGTTCAATCCCCATGAAAGCTGGGCATGGTAGCACATGCCGGTAACTCTAGAGACAGGAGGGTCCCTGGAGCTCACTGTAGGCCAGTCTGGCTGAATTGGTAAACTAAGTTCAGTGAGAGACCCTGTCCCAGAAAATGAGATGGTGAGCGATTGGAGAACATCTCTAACATCAACATCCAGCCTACACACACACACACACCACATGCACAAACACATATAAACATGTACATATGCATTAAGCATGCACACATGCATATGCCATACGTGCAAACACATATGAACATGTACACATACATACACCACATACACATGCCTATTCCCCATACAAAACACATATGAACATGTGGACACATGCACATAACACACACATGCACACATGCATAAACCATATACACAAACACATATGAACATGTACACATGTATGTACATACCATTCACATGCTCACACACACACAGGGCCTCCCTTAGAATATTTATAGACAGCCGTACGCTGGTTAGGACAGCCAAAGATGTTTCTCTCTGTGACTCTTYTGGTCTCTCCCCATGAGGGCCATCCTTTGGACAACTCCAAAGAATTGTCCTCTTGTGAGGGGGACCAGGCCTGAGTCACACTGTGAAAACAAAACAAAACAAAACTCTCTGATCTTTCTTAAGCTCTCGGGGCTTGGTCAGGAAACTCCTGATTGGTCATGCCTTTATTTTCCAAGGCACAGAGTATGTTTGCCATTCTTTGGAGTCAGGACAGGCCCTCTAACCAGGGGCGACCCAGAAATCACGGGGCCCAGCAAACTGCCCAGCCAGCTGGCTGTGGGCGCCTTTTCCTCCCAGGCTGGTGACTCAGCGTCACATGTGGACTGGTATAGATTCTTCCCTGTAATTTTCTTTTAAGTTTCTCTCTCCYGAAAGGAAAAGTAAACACGTAACCATAAACATACCCCGAGACTCTTTCCAAGTTAGAATGTTGCAACAGACGACCCTGCCATGTGAGCCCAACCAAGTGTGGTTATGCTAAAGGGGCTTCTTTTGTTCTTTTTGTGTTAGTGTTCACTAATTATACAGATTAGAGCAGGCACTCAAGATGGCTCAGCCAGTAAGGCTGCTTGCCAAAGAAACCTGATAATGTGAGTTCAACCCCCAAACCCTTTAAAGGAAGAAGGAAAGAGAAGACAATACGACTTCCACGTGTGTGCTGTGATATGTAGGAGTGCTCACATACACATAAGCATCCTACAAACAATACATATTGRGATCAGAGTCATCGTGACATTTTCATACAGATACATCGTGCTTGTTGATCTGGGGCTGCAGTGATGGCTCAGCGGTTCAGAGTGATTGCTGGGCAATCACAAGGACCTGAGTTCAGATCCCAGCCCCCCTGTAGAAAGCCAGGTGTGGTCTCACATATGGAGGAGTGTGGTAGCTGCAGATAAGGTAATGAGGAGCCCCTGCYCTACATYGTTGGTCTCCTAAGCTTTCTCATARAGCATTATTTTAGTTTCTGTCATTGTGATAAAATAACCCTAATGAAAAAGCAACTTASAGGAGGAAGGGTTAACTCACAGCTACAGGTTATAGTCTCTCAGTGTGGGGAAGTCAAGGCAGRAACTTAAAGCAACTAGTGGAGAGCAGGGAGGGAAGCAACACGTGCTCACCTGCTTGATTGCTTGTGTTCAGCTCAGCTTCTCTTTTATGTGGTTCAAGACCTCTGCCTAGGGGATGGTGCCGCCCACAGTGGGCTGAGTCTTCCCACATTTATTAAGACAGTTTCCCACAGACATACCCGCCTGCCAACCCAATGGAGATAAGTCTTCATTGAGACTATCTTCCCAAATGATTCTAGGTTATGTCAAGTTGCAATTAAAGCTAACTATCCTAAACCTCCCTCCTCCCTCCTTTGGTTCTTCTCAAATAGAGATTCATATAGTTCAGGCTGGCCTTAAATTCACCATATGGGCAATGCTAGCCTTCAATTCACGATTCTCCTGCTCACACCTCTTTGTACCCTGCCACACTAGACTCAAACATGTATTATTCTTTATTTAAAAAGCAAAACATGGTGTACACCCTTAATCTCAGCACTTGGGGGGCAGAGGCGGGTGGATCTCTTTGAGTTCAAGGCCAATCTGGTGTAGAAAATATT